>JAGPOY010002356.1:0-14982 GCA_018983105.1 Silene uniflora | reverse complement strand
AACTTTTACTCTTATTTTATTCATCCCTCTCTCCTATCACACAACCCCACCCAACTCTTTTACTCTTATTTTATTCCTTCCTTTAACATTTGTGGCCCACAATTCATTATTAAACTCCTAATTATTCATTCCTCTCTCCTATTACCAAATTTCACCCAACTTTTTATCAATATAATACTCCCTCCCTTAATCTTTGTGCCCAAAAGAAAAGGGAAGAAAATAGAGGATGGGAGGGAGTATTCTAGAGATAACTTTGCGTTCAAGTCGAGTCGAGTCATCTTGTGATCAATAATTATGTTCTAGGTTTCTTTTTATCAAGTCCTTTTGAAATAGTGAATCAATTCTTAACCATTGCAATTCGTGTATGATCTACTAAAAAGAATTTTAATTTTTTTTTCCCCAAATTATCAATTCTAGCACGCATCTTGCCAATTAAATTCCAGTTAACAGACACTCAAAATGTCATAACCAGTGGTGGAGTTAGGGGGAGCTCGCTCTCGCTCGCTAGTGAGTGGTGGATGAAAAATTCGGAATTTTTAGTTAAAATTTTCCATTTTTTTCTGACATCCCCTTAAACTATCTATTAATTATCCGCCTTTGTTAAAATTATGTGTCCCTCATGGATATAATTCCTGGCTTCGACACTGGTCATTTAGATATTAACACTAGTAGAGATTTAGAATGTGATTTAGGGGATCGATCTCGTATCGTATATACTAGTTGTCTAAAGAATGCAAGTAAATTAGGTTGGAAAAGAAAGAAGCCAGAGTGTAGTGTTGTGTAAGTAGCTAAAACTAGCGTGACATCCTTCTTAATTAGGCCTAAAATAAGGTTTTGCCATTTCCATGTGCTATCAGTCTATCACCTGCTTTGCCTATCTGGTTTTGTTTACGTTTCATTTTCTACAACCAACCATTCTCACTTTTTCCACCATGTTTTTGTCTTTCCTTTTTTTTTTTCAATTGGGAACTATGAGTAGCATTTATTTAGTTTAGGTTGAAAATTAGACTAATAAAAATATGTAAAGATTTTTCTCCGTATAAAGATACTCGAATAAGTAAAATATGAAAAAAAATTGATTAGGATAGAAAAAGTAACAAACATTACAGTGTGATAAACTCGTTCTGATAATAACTTGTTGTTAGTTGATGTAGGTCTCATTGTGGCTTGTGCATTCTAACTTCTAAGAGGACGATTAGTTTCTATTCTTTTAGATTGAAACCGCTAGAATAGAATTGAGTAGTCCAAACCTGAACTAATCTAGCTTAAATTAAATTAGGTTCCAATAAGCGAGCTAATTCTTACCAAGTCAGGTTTTGAGCACTTCATTTCTTATATTTTGAAACAATAAATTCATATTTTAATTTCCGTTAAACTAAATATTCTGGACTTCATTCCTTACATCATTACATAAGAATACATTTTCTTACATGGATTATAATAGAGTGATACTGAATAGTGCCCAATCTCTGTAGTCAATACTCAGTACCATCATCTCACATGCCTTTTTGTAAGCCCATTATTTTAGCGGTCTTCCAATTTTTCACATTGCATGGTAAAGGGTGGTACCGAGAATCTGAGATGGAATAATGTTGCATTAAACTATACTCCTATTAGAAGTATAAAATGCATGATTAATTAAGGAACCTCAATTTACAAGAAACCTCAACATGGCCCACTCCTATGGTTCCTTCTTTAAGAACCAACAACCAAGACAAAAAACATTAAAAAGCATATTATTATAAATACAAAAAAATCACAATAAAAAAAAGGCGAAGAAAACAAAATAAAGAGAGAAATGAACATAAACATTTAATAAAGTAGAAAGAATATCACATGGCGTAACATGGTAAGATAGAGAAGTATAAAAAAAAAGAGTATGAATGCAAATGGATTAAGAGAGAGCGGTGATCTCATGAATTCATAACAATCTAAGATGCTTAGCTTACCAGCTAGCCTAATTCATTACCAACTAACTTGCCTCTCTTCATGTTTGTTGCCCTTTCTTTTTGGCTTTGGTTAAAGTTGGTGCACCATACGACACTCCAAATCAATTACTATTGCCACTTTCTCATCCTTTACTTTGATACACTTTGTAACGGGTTAATGGGGTTAGATTCGGGTTGAGTTATTTTGAATTCAGGTCATTTTCAGGCTATTATTATTAAGTTTTTATGAAGAATGGTCATTTTGTAACAATAAACATTCATTTCATATTCATCAGATTACGGGTCCTCAATTCGGGTGTCGGAACAGGTCGAGTCAATTTTACCAAATCTAAATCCATCATCCATGTATGGCCAAGTAAACAATGAATTTGTTGATCTACGGTTATGTCTTGTTGAGTGGTAAAATACGTATCTCCAAAAATTATGTAATATCGTAACGAGGAAAAAAACAAGGGTTATATTTGACATTTGATTTCCATTTTGGTACACCTAAAATTGGCTGATGGAAGGAAAATTGGTTGTCTAAATGAGTTTGACTTTTACCTTTGTGACATATAGAGTTCTGAAAACAATTATTAAAACAACCTTGTAAATGCAGTTACTTATGCAATACTTCACGCAGTTGACCGTTAAACCCACAGGTGTTTAAATTAGACAGATTAGTTACGGAGTATTTCTGTACGTCAACTCCGTTTCTTATTCAATGTTTCAACACAGAATCTGCATCTTCCCTATCTCCACGGGATTGCTGCAATCATTCTTCAAATACTCTATTAAAAGACCGACTATTATCGAATTACATAAACGCGTAATTTATTTTAAGAGACGGGTTTTAATTTTCAAACCAGGTCACGAACAGAGCTATAGCCAAGTAGTTTAATGAAAATTACATTAATTTATGTTGACAAATTCATCTTGTGAGGTTGTTCGGATTTCGGAGTTGCTACTCGGGAACAAATTCCGTCAAATTGACTAAATAAAACGGAGTAATGAGGAAAAACTCTCAACTTTATTAGAAAAATTTCCTATAGTCTTTACAAAAAAATAAAGAACATGGGATTTCCGATTTGGAAAAACCCCTTATTCTATTACAATTCATCATTTACAAAAGGGCCGAATGGCTTCCACACTAATGGAGCCATCGACAATGAATAATGGTGAAATTAAACCCCTGTAAGAACATTAACTACATGAATATCGCGTATACCTTTTTCTACAATATATTTTCCTTACCCTCCAATAATTCTTATACCTGTCACATTTTTTTTTTTCAATTTCTACATAAAAATTAGAAACCTAAAGAGTAGCTAAATGAAAAAAAGAATTCAAGCTACCGAGTCGGTAAGTTTAGGAATGATTGAGTGTTGTTTCCCATTTTGCTTAGCTTGATGGTCAGACCAATAAGCTTGAGCAGCCAACACCCTGTCTAAAAGCTCTTGGGGAACCGGCTCACCTCGCCTTTGCTGCGGGGCGATTCTTGCCGTGTGGACCAAGGTTTTCCACTTATCCTGGAACAAATTAAAAATAAAAGATCAATGACAGCCACAGGTAACAAAAATACAACTCAGGTCATGTGATCATAAAGATAAGCCCTTAATGATCCAGGAAATCATAGGATTAATTGTTTATTGTGTATGAATGTATGATTAAAGAGATTTTCAAGATCAGTTTGGCTAGATAACAAGTGAACAACCCATGTGGATCACAGCCTTTTTCTCCTCGGAATATTTTGGAGGCATGTTTAGATTCATGTCTCCCTAACATACAGTAATGCCTTTGTCTCACCCATTTGTTTACTTTTGCTTTCGGATCGTTTTTTTCGGTTTGGATATTTATACATACAAGCACAAGCAAGTGGATAATGTTTGATCCCTGGTCATAAGTACCACCTCTCATGACTTTACTAGCCTAGCTGACATGTGCTGGGTAACGGGTAGTTGTAATGGATAGATTAGAGGGTGGTAATGACAGGGCCTACCAATCACATGGGCATTGAGAAAACGCCAAAAATAGGGGCAAAACCGTCTTCTAACACAAAATGAACTACTACTCAATTCTATTTTGTAAGGGGTAATAAGGTAAACGTAAACTATTGATGGGGACAAAAGGAGTAAACAATAAACATAAACAAATGGTAGGGACGCGCTAAAAGGAAGATGTTAACGACAAACGATCAAGATGGACGGAGTAACGGAGGAATAACAAGAGTTATCAACCACAAATATTCAACAACATTAATGTGTATAATATTGTTATGTTATCTTGTCAGAGAGGAGCTAGGCCATCACTGTCAACATAATGAGAAAGTAATGTGCAAGTGACCTTTAAGGTATAGTTCCAATCCCTAAAGGATGGAACAACAAGTGAGCCATCCAAACAAAGATAACTATTGCAATGAAAACAATGCTAGGGCTTAAGAATTAGGACCACTAATTGCAAGAAGAAGAATAAGGTAGATTCCCTTAGCATAATAAAGGGTGAAATTTATGTGGAAGGTCTTTGTTTACAAAAAATACAAAGCAGTGACAATGAGTTTCTCGAAACTTTTCGAGAATAAGGCACATCACATCAGGAAAATAGAATGAGAACAAGAACAACGATAATAATGGCCAAAGGAGGTTGTTACCTTCAAATCCACGTAAGTTCGATGACCCGCATTCTCGAAGGAACATAACTTAACATCGCGCCACCTTCAAAAAGGGAAAAATTTTAGTTACTTGATGAAATTGGTCACGGGACTCAGACACGTGACTAAATAAAACGCAAAAACTCGTACAGGGTGGTCTTCCGTGTTACTAAGAGTAAAACCGTCTCATACATGACTGACTGAACAGAAAATGGATAAGAAATAGAAACAGGAAGGGAGAAAGGCAATTAGCCAAGTACCTTCCAGTTCCGAGTTTCTCCACAGCATGGACAAGTGCTTCTACCTCAGTAACAGAAAATGGTCGCCTAGTACGGCGTTGTCCTATCTCGGAACGCTTGGTCCTCTGATTCATAGGAAGTACAGCTAATGCTTTCATGGAAGCATCAGGAACCGGTACCAGAGCCTTAGAATCAGAGACATTTTTCTCTGGCAATTCTACAGCAGGAGAGGGAACTATGTCCCTAGAACTTGCAGTAGGGCTGTTTGAATCAGTCACTGAAGGTTTATCCAGTGAGCCAAGTAGAAACACGTCTTTCTTATTGTCGAATTCGGACCTGAAAATAAGTCAGATTGACAAGACTAAAAGTCAGTAACATAACACTAAATAATTAACACCTTCAGAAAAAAAAAAAAACGACAGCGAAGTTGGTTACAAGCAGGTACCTCTGTGAAAATTTGGGTGAGTGGCACAAAAGTGAAGCCGAAGGTTCTTTAGGGCTTATTGGGGGAGAAGGTAGCTTAGGACTATTTGGCTCCAGCATAAACCCAACAGTATCCATATCATCATTTTGGGATATGCCAGCTTGAAGCAATGTTCTGTTATCATCTCGAATTTTCTTTCCCTGAAGAAGTACACCAACACGTAATCCACCGCCAAGTATAGATGTCACAGCCTCTAGTACAGTTCTCTGTGGTGGAATTCAGTAAGTTAACAATCATAAGTAATACATAAAACATAAGCATTTCACAAGAACTATTATCGGGAGAAAACAAAATAAAATATACTTTACAAGTTAGGGTAGTGATCATTCAGAGGAAGAAACAGAGAAGAGCCAAGAACTTGAGAGGGGGTCATATTTAAATTCCGATTTTGAGCAATCAGCAAACTAGGCCAAATCAAGCAGACTATCGAAAGACAATGCCACAAAAATAAATGGGTTGTATACCTTAAGTGAACCAACGGTTGTACTCTCCGGGACCTCCACGAAAAGCTCAGGGACTTTAAAGGACTTTATACTCAGCCGCACTGCAAGAAAAACACATTTCACATAAGAGGTTCTAGATTGGCAGCTGAATTTGTGCTCGCAATGCGAAACATAAACAGTTTATCTGAAAATTGTAAACAGTACCTTGAGAATTTGATGAATTGAAAGAATTCAGGCTCTTTAACCCAGGAAAAAGCTTTCCATTTCCTGCACATAAGAAGTATCGATTCATCCAATCAGATTTCTGTCGCTGCAGAATCTTATTCGGGAGCACTAATAATGAAGAACTGTTGAAAAAACAAACCTTCATCAAGCTTCTCAGCAATTGTATTATTGTCGTCATCCCTACTCTTCTCGGGTGAGTTAGAAACACTTTCACAACTAATTCCCCCATCATAAGTCACAATTGAGTTTCTATCAAGTAACCTCCTCTTCTTGAAAGGAGTATTACGCTGAGACCTGTCAATTTCATAACAAGGTCTCTTTTTGTTGTAATCATGCTTTGCTGCGCCACCTATAGATGAAACAAATTTAAAATCACAAACTTAGTAAAATTCCGAAACTTGTAGAAAAGGTCAAAGAAGTTACACATCAATCGCAAAACATTAACAGAAGCCCACCTGTGTTAGTCTGTTCAAAGTCCTTCAGTTTTGGAGCTGTTTTCCAGTATTTGGATGTTAGCAGTTTCCTGAATCTTCGGTCTCCAATACGGGTTGGAGACCTGAATATCTTCCTTGTATTGTTAGGTTGAGAACAACGAGAAAGAATTTCATCATCATCATTACAACTGATTTTTACATCATTCACATTCTTGAGAAAAGAATTGTTAGGAGCAGCATCCCTACGAAGGGGGAACTCAACCGGAGACTTGTTAGCCATAGTGAAATCTCCAGAAGCACCCCGATGAATATCTAGTTTCCTATTCAGCGTATTCTCTACATTAGTGTCATGACTGTCATTTGACTCCCCGCTTAAGGGGAAATCCCGTGTAATTTTATTAGAAAGCTTTACAGTATCATCATGAGTTTTCTGAGCTACCAATTTGGAATCAGGATAAATTTTCTCAGAACACACCGAACTTGCGGGAGGAGAGACATGCTCTCCATTCACAGTTTCGAGTTTCTCCTTACAAATACCCTTTGAATTTCCCGAGTAATAAACGCTACCCTCAGAGCTACCCTGATCATCATGCTCTCCTCCCATAGGTTTATCTACATCTTTCGGCTCCTTCTTTATACCATTATTCCCAATGCCATTTCTGTCGAATCCCACATTAGCGCTACTCGAAGCAGAAGAGCATGCACTCTCTTCCAACAATTTCCCAGCCACCGTGGCCAGCAAATCAAATGCACACATTTGGGTACCTTCGATCTTTTTCTCACGCAAACTCCGCTTCTGGAATAACCAATGCCGATCTCAATTATTACATAAAACTTCAAATTAAAGCAATGTCAATCAAACTACCAAAATTTCAGAAGGAAAACTCACCCTTATGGATCTGGGAGCTCTAGGTACGACAGGCGAACGGTATCCATTCAATCTATTATCCAACATTCTCTTTACCAACACCATTTTCACAAAACATGCCAGGGAAAAAAATGCTACAGAAATGGTAAGAGTATCCTGCATAAGAATAACAATTTCATTCAAAACCGCGAAAATTTACAAAGATTGCACCTAAATCCATAAACCCATAACTTCAACTAAGGTTTAACCCCAGATCCTAAATTTATATCAAATCCATTTTAGGAATCACTAATTAAGCTAATCTAACAAAATAAACCTCAAAATCATACTTGATCATTACTATTTCATTAAAATCAACAAATTAATAAGAATTCAATTCATTCTCAATTACAAATTAGGGTAGAAAATCAACAAACAAACAATTCCAATAAAACAAAATTAATTTTTTATCTATGATCATACAAAATCACTCAAAATTCTTGAATTGTAACATTATCATACTACTTGCTAAATTCAAACATAAACCATGATTAATATACCAAAATTCTAGATCATAACATCATGATCATCATTTCCTATGATCATAGTTGGGGGTTCGATTCTCACCCGCGACATAAGTGCGCTCATTTCATATGATCATCAACCCATAATTACCATAATTAACATACATACTAAATCAAAAACCATAAATTCTAAAGACCAACATAATTCCACCAAACTTTCACCAAAAAATAAAATTCAAAAACCTTAAAGATCACAACTTTAACAACAAAAATTACAAAAATTTACAAAAACTCACCTGATCAACAAAACCCAAATGATTGATCTTCAAACAAATTAAACCCAACTTGTTAAAATCTTAAAATTCCCTCAAATTTATCTAAACTCTACCTATCTATCTACAAGTATATGATTAAAAATATCAAATTTATCTACAATTCAATATTAAGATTCAATTATAACAAATACCCAACAAAAAATGAAGAATTATTTGTCATTTTTCATTGTTTTTACAAAGAATGGGTGAATATGTATAAAATGATGATCATTATCAATCAAGTTACGCAACATGAAAAAATTGTATATTTTTTATTTAAATTTTATTGCCATTTTTATTTTTGTTGTGTGTGTTTCTCTCTCTAAAAAGTGTATGAATCTCTCTCTAGATTTTGTTTTTGTGGGGACAACACAAACAAAAACACAACACAAACCTTCTCTTATTACAAAAACCCCGAGGTATAAGGAGGATTTTATTTTTATTTTTTATTTTTTTTAATAATTATTTAAATATTTTAATTTTATTTATTTTAATTTTTTTTAATATTAAAAAAATAATCCCCAAAAACTGTGCTTAAACCCCAACCAAATCTCTCAGCCACAAAACCGGCTATAGCCGGTTACCAAAGGTAATTTATCTTTATTATTTTTTATTTGGAAAAAGTTAAAAACAAAAAAAAAAGTTGAAATTTATAAGGGAGACGTGTGAGGTGGAACTTAGGAGGGGTAGTAATTGTACTTTAGTTAATGTTAAAGTTACTCAAAATGGTTAATTGAATTTTTTTGATTTGTTAATACTCCATTGGATTATAGGAGTATTAAATACAACTCCTAGTTGATTGATTAAAACAATTAATACAAATATTAAGCTTTTATTTTCTTTTATATCTCCTTACATACAACCCTTAGGGTTGTATTTATCATTTCCCTTGATTAAATAGTAAATTATGATCTTGTGTCATGTTCCCTTGCCCGCATACCGTATTTTATCTTTCTTAGCATCTAATATTGTGTATAACACATTCATTATTTTTATTTGTTCAATTGGCTTAAGACGGTATTTATTTAAACCCCTTTTGTTTACTCATTTGTTTAATCCGGATGTGAGGGTTGTCATAAGTTGATGATACGGAAGAAATGGTCGTCTTAAGTTGATGATACCTTTTATCTTTCTTAAGTTGATGATACCGTATTTTATCTTTCTTAGCATCTAATATTGTGTATAACTCGATTATACTAAACTCATTACCCCAATAATACAGTTCAGCATAAATGAATTTGGTTAACTGATTTGATTTTATTCAGAATCACCTTAGATTCAATTTCAATTTAATTTCAATCGGGTTTATTTTAGTAAGCCATTTTAATTATCGGTCGTCTTATTTCGAGTTGAGTACGAATCGGTTCGGCTCAATATCAGTTCATGTGAGTTTCTGGTCATGTTTATTAAGTCGGGGTCAAAAAATTGACTACTTATTTCTCATACTTTTCAATTTGAAAGTAAATATTCAAACTTCTATTAATAACAAATAAACAATCGATAAAAAAACTCTCAATGTTTGGGGTTTATGAGCAAATAAATAATTTTTATCCTGTTCAGTCGGTTTAGTTATTATCAATACAGATGTATTAAGGTTCGGGTATCATTCGAAAAAATTGAATTTTGTTCAATTTCGATTGAATCATGTTTCAATTACCATTCAGGTTATCAACATTGGGCGCTCCATCAATTATTAATTAAGGTATTTTCGAGTTCAAGTTATTTTGGCAGATTTAGGTTAGATTATCTAAAATATAACATAAAAATACTTTTTTTCCAAGGTCATAAAGTTAGGTTTTTTTTTTACTGTGCGTGGGACAAAAATGGGGGGTTGATGTACTAATAAAAAAAACCGGACAAAATGAAATTGTATCTTTAAAATGCTGAACATTGCGATAAACGAAAAGAATTTTTAAAATAAATAAATAGTGAAAAATATAAGATATTTTGTATGATTGAAAATAAAAGATTATTATTCGCTTCAGATGTACGATCATGTTTGATAACTTGTACATTGGCTAACAATTACGAGTACTAGAATTAAGTTGGTCAATCGAACAACTTATTAAGATCAGTACTCAGCAAGAAGTATTTTGTTAGTCGATCATCGTAACTCTACTGCTTTTGTATAAGTGTTATGAAACCAATTATTTATCATACACACTTTAATAAATAAAATGTAACCGATAAACCCGTTATAATCATAACTTGTTAACATTAGGTATTACACGGGTATGTAAATATGTTTCTCATTATTGTCAAACAATACCTATTGAATTAGGCAAAACCTTTGTGCTTCTTCAAAATATACGAATAAATATAATGAAATCTATTTTTATCTAACAAAAAATAAAAATGATTAAAAATAGAGAGAGTATATAGTATATAGTATATAGTATATACCTGCATTTAATCTGTCGATCATTTCGGTATAGTTTATTTGATGTAATTCAATCTTTTCTTTTTAGGTGCAAAGGGAACCATAAGACCGACTCTAATGCTGATGAAGTTTGAACTCATGTCATTACTTTCACTTATCATGTCTTAACCAACTAAGCTAGTTAACTTTCTTTTAAAAAAAAAATTAAGCTAGTTGACATGTGCGGCTTAGTTCGATTTAGTGATTAATTGTAGTTTCTAATGAGGTTAAGAATTTAATATTATGTTTTGCATTGGTAAATTACAATTAGCATTATCAAATTGTTGAAATATATTATGACAAACAAAACTAATACTAGCTAGTATACATATGTTAACAAAGCAATAGTAATGTACTTATCAAGGTTGGATTTGACCAAGTGCATCAACTTCGGCCATACTACCCGGGGTCAATAAATAGACCCCATAATATATTGCCACATTATATATTGCCACAATATATTTATGTTATGTATATTTTGATAATATTTTTACATTTACTCCAATTTATTAATTGACTCGATTTGTTAGTATTTTCTTTAAAATCTACATTTACTACAATTTACTAATTGATATTTTCAGTCTCAAATATTTGTTTACCTTTCTCTTTTTTGTGTGTGTACATGTATTTTACAAAATTAGGCTGTGTGATTTCTCATCATAAAAAAAATATTTTAATCCAAGCAAAGATTACTACATGAAATCGGTATCTTTGCATGCATTTCATTAACAAACGATGGGACCAAATAAACAATAGTCTTATCATACCACCTTAGTTTAACAAAACATGACTACACTAAACAAAATGATATGATTGCTTAGATTAAGAAAAAGATAGTCATAACTAAATTAAATAAATAAGTTGAGAAGTTGACACACATGTCAACCTAATCAACCGACGACTATTACTAATCGATAATTTAGTAGACTTTAATTTAGCAAATTAAAAGTACCCTTTTAATTGACACGAAATGAAAAATCTCGAGATTTCTTTTAACAATTTACTACCTAAGAAATTATTTTTGACAAAAATAGTTAAATTGAGATTAATCAATAATGGTAATAAGAAAAAGTAGTGGAAGGTAATGACAAAAGTGTAATGCACCACAACTCCTATCTTATCGGCTATCCTTTGTTGATTGGAAATGCTATATGACTATATGTATGTAAGGCTATGGTCCATCACTTTTGAAGGAGGGAATCTTTGGTATATGCTATATAGATAAACAGATTAGATATAAGGTCAACTATTTTATGGTTTTGTCTTTGGATGAATTAAATGTCTAACGTTTATTGGTTAAGTGTTTGGATGAGTTTTTAGCATGTGGATCTTAGGGATTTTGTGTATTTGATGCTTAAATCCCTCCTCTCTATATTAAGGTAACATTGTAATTCTCACATATAAGCTCAAAGTTATGGAGAAGAAGTTGTCAAACATTCGGTCTTGTGAATTATGATGGTATAGGGTTTTTTACTTTTCAAGAAGTGGTCAAAATATTTTTTGTGAAAAATTTTCTCCATATATTTTGTATTGTCTTAAAGAATATTACTTATAAAATAATTAAAGGAAGCATTTTTTTCATAGAGATTTGTTATATGATTCCTTCAAATTATTTTACGTTGTACACACATTCACCTTGAAAAATCATCTTTAACTAATCATAATTTGATTCACTTAAATATAAAATCATATTCACCTTAACATGGTATCATATCATTTAAAAGCATTACTATGTATACAATACCTACATGAACGAGCAATTATGAACAATAAACATAAAAAAGGATAAACATAAGAGCATCTATAGCGGTAAGCTACAAGGGCTTGTATCTTAACTAGCCATGTCAAAGTTTCTAGCCACATTGCTTATAAACTACATATATAGTTCTCCAACGGTAATCTACAACCGCATGAAATCTTGAATAGTCCCACATTAACTCAATTATCCCGTAGAAAGCAAGCTATTCAATTTCAAGCATGTAGCTTGTTGGAGCAAGCGCTGGCCCGCTGCTCGTAAGCAGGCTATTTTTCGTTGCTCCAATGATAAGCATGTAGCTTGACAATTTAATAATTGTTGCATTTGACAACTAATTTTGGTAACTATGTCAGATTAATTATGTGATCTCATTATATTCCCTCAGTCCCGATCATTTGTTCACCTATTTCATTTTCGGTGTCTCATTAATTTGTTTACTTTTCTATATTAACGATGTTTTTAATGGGTTACTGGATCCACCGCATCATTATTGTCCACTTAACATCCAACAACAACAACCACAAATGGCCCCGTCTTCTTCATCGTTCTTTATGCCAAAAGTAAAAGTAAATAAATGACCTAGATAGAGAGGTAGTGAATATCACTTCCATTAGCGACGGAGTTAGAATTTGCAATTAGGAGACGAACAAAATTACAGAGTATTAACACGAACTACAATGGTACACTTTAAAAAAAGTAAATTTTAACTCAATTTCCCCCAATTTTCATTGTCTAGGGACAAACGTTCTAGTAGCAGAAACCCGACTCAATTTGAATCGAAATGAAACTGAATCGAACTCAACAATAACCGAAAATACTCGAACCTGAATATATATGAACCGATATGAACTGAACCGATTGATCTGAATGAAAAATATTTATTTTCGCATAAACGCATTCGTATTTAGGTATTTTTTTTAATCGATTCTTTATTTATTAATACTATTATGAATCATTACACCCAAATTGAAAAGTTTAATGCACATTTAAGTTAATTTTTTTTACCCTATCTCAATAATATTATTCCCCGAAACTCAACCGATTAACTGAAATAGACCCGAGCGAACCGTTCCCGACTCGAAAAAACACAAACCGATTAAAATTGCTAATCGAAATGAACCAAATGACCTATTTATCAGGTCTACTTGTTTTAGTGATAACACTATTCCCTTGGCCCTGTCCCTGCCTCGCTTGTGTATGAAGTATTTTGGCTCCGTCCTTGCCTCTCATAGTCTCATGTAGTCATGTGTATGAAGTACGTAAATATAGGCCATTTAATTACATCTCTTTAAATGACTATTTTACCATGGATTTTAAATGATGTAAATACACATGAGAATTCCAAAACAGATTTAAAATTAAGAACATGCCCATTTGGTAGTAATCGTGTTGAATTATTTGTTGCGTAACAACACAAGCTATCTCCCAAATGGCCATATGCCAACTACAAAACGAGTCCAAAAAGGAGGCAAAAAAAAAATAGAACTTGTCAACGAGTTGCGAGAATTCGGAGAAGATGGGTTTAATACTATTTACACAACTTTTGGGGTGTTGGACGGGGTCCAAAATAATAGTAGCCCAAAAACCGCTCACACGCATTATATCTATTTTATGTTGCAAATAATATACAAGTATTCGTAGTAAAAATAAAATAACAAAAATACAAGTATAAAAGTTATCAAGGTAAAAAATTAATGCGTATAAATGTTTTTCTCGCTTAATAAGGGAATTTCCGGTCTTATGTATTTGAGAACGAATCTAGACTTAACAAGGTATCGTCTTAAGCCTAACTACCGATGTACTTCCATGAGTTCTCGTATTTGAGACACATGAGTTACTCATGTTTTTAATCGTGATAAAGAGTTTATCATAAATTGAAGTACAAGAAACAGATGTTTGAGATAATCTTACCGTGATACCGATCTAATAAATTGGTTTTCATGATATCATGATATGACGATCTTTTGTTTACTTTTTTTGAGTTTCTTCGACAATTTTTATCAAATCGACTCATCTTATATACTTCGTATACTTTATATTATGGTACATTGAAGCTTTCTAAATAGTCTAATGTTAACAGGCTTATCATAACAATATCTAATAACACAGATGGTTCTATAATAATGATTGACGACCAACATTTATAGGTCATTTTACTCGGTTACCATAACAGAGTACATTGTTGTCGAAATTAAAGCCAAAGCAAAAAAAAAAAAAAAAAAAAATTCAATTTCATTCTCTTAAATATTTATATTCTACGAATATATTCTAAGAAGACGGTAATATTAATCGGAAGTTGTGATGTAATAAATATTTTTCGGCTCGAGAATTTCACAAACTCTTAGGCCCAATCAAGTATATACTTCTAGTATTTCACAATGAAACAATCAGATGATATAAGTAGGGAACAATAGAAATAGAAATTCAACTAATATTATTACTAGGATTCTGGATTCTGGATTCTGTATTTAGAAATTCAGTAGGATTTCTTAGTATGGACAAAAAATATAGGACTATATTCTTCCTGCTATAAATAAATGGTTCACGTACCCATATTATTATCACAAAATTTAGCAATGGACCGAGACGTAGAAAAGGCGGTCACCAACGAGGATGAGGAGACAATGGAGGAGGAGCAAGCGTTCGCTGAGCTAGAAGTACCAAACATGGCAAGAACAATTTACCGTTAGGGCGTTTGTAGTAAGTTTTAGACTCAGTATTA
>JAGPOY010002355.1:0-14056 GCA_018983105.1 Silene uniflora | reverse complement strand
GGGCGGACCTAGGGGGGGGCCTCGGGGGTCACGTGCCCCCCACAACTTCTGAGAAATTAATAATTATTAGTGTAGATAATAAGCAAGTAGTTTGTGTGAGCATAGTTGGTAGAAGTTCTAATGAATAACCATGAGGTCCCAGGTTCTATTCTCCTTGTGGGAGTATTGTAGTTTTTCGATTTAATTGCAAAAATTGCTTGGAATAGGACTTGATCCCTAGACCTCAAAATTAAATAGCATCTTACCTTTGAATTCTTAACCATTGAGCCAAGGGAGACTCTTATTTTTCAATACTTTTACAAAAAAACTTTTGTTGTGTGGAGAAAATTTTTCAAATAAATTACTTTACGATTTTTTTTTTAAATGACTAATTATTGTTACATTTTGTTCTATATACATTAGTTTAGGATTTTTCAAAAAAAAATATAAAAATTGTTGAAGGTGGCATCGACGAAAAAAAATTTTTTGCCCCCCCTTTACTTCAACCCTAGGTCCGCCACTGTTATCAGCTAGTCTTTAAGATTATGTTTCCAGGCTACATGTAAATTAGATCATTAAGAGCAAGTCCAATGGTTTAGTTTAGGGACTTGCTTGCAATTTTAAGAAATTGCAAGCTAGTGACTAAACCATTGGAGATAGCCATATTGTATTGTTTGGGTTAAGCTACTAGCTTAATTAAGCTACTAGCTTAAATGAACCCACACAAAAAACAACCAATAAGAAATTACTAAATAAAATTTAATAAGTAATTTTATGTTGTGAAAAAATTAATTAGTAAGCTAAACCATTGTAGAAGTTTGGAAACTCATGAATGTTGTAGCTTAACTTATGATGTGGCAAAGGTAAGCTAGTTCCGACTAGCTTACCATTGGACTTGCTCTAACAACCAACATGATTTGTCTCGAGTTCTCTAGGTTAGGGCTGATTACTGCAAAGTATGTTGTTTTATTAGTTCAGGATTATTTGTGAGTTCAAGTAGAGTTTATTGGGTTAATGAAGTTTCATTAACTCAACAACACTCACATGACAATCCAAACATTTTCTAGAAGACGGTCAAAGAAAGCAAAAATCACAAGTTTCAGTGTAGATAGAAACTCCCTCTAGATAGGTCACGTATGTCGTATAACAAGTCAAAGTTAGGCTTTCTTCCGCTCTAACTTTCTCCTCTTGTAATAGGAACCTTATTTCATCATTTCGAGGTAATTATAGAAATTTACGATAAGTACAATGGAAACATGAAAACAAAGATTTCTTACTTCATGTGAAAACTCTTTCAAACCGTCTAAAGACGGTTTAAATAAAATCCAAGAAATAAGTTAAATAAAATCGATTTGATTCAATATGTGGCTAAAATGATGACCAGCCAAACAATAGTCCATAACTTGAAAGTTGAAAGTCCATAATATAGGTTTGACTTGAGACTCTAATTACATCTGAGTTTGCAATCCGATATGCCTAAAATCCAACTTGAACCAATGCAGCCTAGTTCACACACGAACTCTGCTAAGCTCAAAATTGCCCGTCCACATCATCCATATTAATTGACATACAATAACATTTATAAATTTGTCAGCTAACATAAAATAGACGCAACAAAAAACTACCTCAAATGACACATAGCGATGACTCAAACTCGAAATGATCTAATAACAATTAGAATGGCAATGGATTAGTTCGAATTAAGGTTAACATGATCCAAATACAAACCTAATCTAAAACCAAGACTCTATAATTCAGACTTGAAACAAAATATTTTTCAGTAATTCTAGTCAACTCAAGATCCAAAATAATTTTTACTATTGTACCTGAAATTAGAGCTGAGCAACGGTCCAAGGCCGGGACTTTAACTACACCGAACAGAAGACCGAAAAAATAAATTTAGTGAGCTGAAGACCGCCCCGAACCTGAATTTTACGGTCCGGTCCAGTCTTTGACCGAAATACCGAAAAGTATGATTTGTCGCTATTTTGTACTCTATATGATTATTGAACTTTAAATACATTGGATCAAATAAAATAGTTATTTGAAATATTGTTTAATTTAATTAATCGCTATTATTGAGTATATAATGACTTTTTAGCCTAAAATATTCGATTCATTTACAGAGTTCCAAAACATAGATGTGAAACCATATATGTCGATCCACTCGGTCCGGACCTAAAGTAACTGGTCTTAGACGAACCAGACTGTAAACCGAAACTTCAAAAGATTAGGATTGAGGACGGGACCTAAAAGAATTTGGTCAACACCAAATAATCCAGTTCAATCCATTTTATCGTTGCAAACCTCAACTTACTCAATCCTACCCGAAATAATCCAATTAGAACTATACAACGAGTCAACGATATGTTGATAGGGTCTAATTGAGTTTCACCCTAACAACCTAAACGCAAGTAAAGAAAAAGACCAATACCAAGTGCCCATAGCCGTTCGAGTTCAAAAGGTGTCCGTAAACAACGGTCAAATTTGATACCCATCCCAAAACCTTCAAATATGACCGTTGCTTCTCCTACAAATATAAACCAACAGTAACTCCTCCACTCCACAATTCAACATCATCACACATTATTTCTTCAATCTTACTCACTCAAACTCCAACAAATCACCAATTTCATCACAAATTGATAAAAACCAAACGAAATTAGCCGAAACCCAGATAAATTCACCAAAATGGGTATCCAAATCCACAACCAAAACAGCAATATCCCTCAATCCCACCAAAAAACCCACCAAATCTTCCAACTATGCAACTACATCCTCTTAGGAGCAGCCTCTAGTTGCATCTTCCTAACAATCTCCCTTCGACTATTCCCCTCGGCCGTAGGCTTCCTCTTCATCCTCCTCCACACCATCACAATAGCCGGGGCCATATCAGGGTGTGTCTCCTCCAGGGGATCATCCCACAGGTGGTATGCATTCCATATGGTGGCTACTGTACTCACTGCCATCTTCCAGGGGTCTGTTTCTGTTCTCATTTTCACCACGACCGACAATTTCTTGGCTGCGCTTAAGTCGTATGTGAGGGAGGAAGATGCGGTCGTGATACTGAAGATGGCTGGTGGGTTGTGTGTCCTCATGTTTTGCTTGGAGTGGGTTGTTATGACTTTGGCGTTTGTTCTTAGGTACCATGGTTTTGTTGAAGGGAATGATACCGGAAATGGTGGGAAAGTAGATGATTTGAAGAATTGGGCTTGGCCATTTCAAGCTTAAAAATGTTGCTACAAATCTAGCAAAGATTCTCTTATTTATTTTTTGGTTTATAATCGTTAATGTAGGTATTCATTCAGGTTCGGATCCTCGAGAATCTGTAGCGGAGTTTTCTAAATATGGTATTCGAGTCATTTTTCATGTTTTTGTGTCGATTATACCATTTATGTAACTGCAACTAAATTGCAGAGGATTTGTTCTGTTGTTCTAATTTGGAATGAGAATCAATCTTGGTTTGGGTTTCTACAAGTACAGCAGGAACTTGATGCAAAATTTAGCAAAATCCTAGTTTGAGTTTCTTTTCTTTGCTTGTGCTTCGGATATCTCTGCTCGGCTAATGACAAATCGAAATTTAGCAAAATCCTACTAGGTGTTTGGGTTTCTTTTCTTTGGTTGTGCTTCCACAGATATCTGCTTGACTAATGACAAATCGAAATCCTGCGCAAAATGATTGACGCAATCATTTGCCCTGTGTCTTTTTTTCCGTTTTCATTGTGCTCCGAGTCAGAAACAGTCAAAGAAATCAATCAGTCTGGCCTGAAACGTTATATGCATATACAACAAATCCATCTACTAGCAAAGAGTGGCAACACTTGTATATGAAACGGTTAATCAAAAAAGTAAAACTCCATGATCAACTAGGGTTTTCTCAAATGTATACAATATTTATTCACAAGTTAGCAAAGGTGTTTAAAGTTTACAAATTTGGATCCTCACCCTGAAATAGTGTAGTAGAGAGATGTGTTGTTAAAACGGGAACCCGGAATGTCAAGCCTCTGATGGATCAGCATTTCCAGCCACTTGAAGGGTCGACTCTGTGACAGAATCTTGAGTTCCCTCTGGTTGAGATTCGTGTTTTGCAGCAGCCTGCAACACTCGGCTTTGGACATCTGATGACGAAGGTGAGACTGGCAGCCCATTACCGTTGGTATCCAGTTTTCCAGTTGCCCGGGTTAGAGCTTGGGCTCCCATTGTCACGGGGGATAGCAACAACCTTTCAATCAACGAAACACCATGAGTAGAATGAGTTGTGGTAGATAATATGACAAGCAGAGGTAATGTTGAGCAAAATTCAATTCAACTCGACCCAAGCAGAGGTAGTGTTGTTGAAAGTTTACAGGGCATACCTCACATCTTCTGTAAAGTCTTCAGAACCTTCGTATGAAGCTACTCGACGATAAATAGTCTGATATGTTACGCAACCCGAATCACAAATCGTTAAGTAAAAGAGAATATATATACGAAATCATTTCAGAGGTAATTCCCTAGCACAGCTAAATATAAACATACGGAATAGAGTAATGTACCTGAATGAGACCAAGAACTCCAATGAATTGTAGAGACTTCTCCCACTCTGAAACCATAGATATCGATCAGTAGAATGCAATGAAATCTATTAACAGTTAGCCTAATCAGTACCACAACATAGAACTTTGATAAATACTCGGAATGTTAAATACGGAGTATGAATCTGGGACGAAATCAGATTATCAGTTCCATGAATCTAAATACATTTTTACTTCAGATGACGAGAGAACATACCTAATAGCGCAAACACAGCTGCAATTGATCCCTACACAGAAAAAGATAGCACTTATTTAATACAAAATACAAATCAGTAACAAAAATATGTCCAAGTTGAGATATGCGTAATTCTCTTATTCATTTCTGATTAGCATACAGTTCATTCAACTTTATTTTTGTCAATCTCATCAGACTCATCACTACATCTTACCACTCCAAATCCCAGGAGTTGCACAGGACTGGGACTCAGCTCCTCCAAGATCGCCTCAGCTTCCTGAGAAAAGTAAAGTTGCATATCGTAACTTTTAATGAAAACAGTTCATGTTATGAAAAGATAGAAGCAACCAGTGGAGAATGGAGATTCAGAAACTTCACATTTTAACTTCTAAACAGAAGACGAGTTTGAAATAAAAATATCCACAATGGTAGCATAGTATCACCGCCGCTTCCTAAGGGGTAAAAGCATGTCACTTTAACTAGATGAATACATTCACAAGTCAAGTAAATTAGTTTAAACCTACAAAAAGTTTCTCTCTTACATTAGTACTCCCTCCCATCCAATCCTTTCTACCCTACTATGCTTTTGAGGTCAAAGTTTTCAAAACTTTGACGATGAATATAATAAAAAAATATACGTTATTTACAAGATTAGCACACTGCTTCATTTGTCATGCAGAGAGTCAGAACATATATGTTTATAAATTACAATTTCCTCATACGATAAACAAGCAACAAATATGAGAAAAAATAATGGACTAGAAGCCTGGAAAAAAAAAGGTAAATTAGTACTACCTCTGTCCCATTCATCCATCTGTTAACCTTTTTTATTCTCTGTGATGGCTATTTTAATCAAAGGTAAGCAAATGAGTGGGACAGAGAGAGTATAATTAGACTAGAAGCTGAGTACTCTCCAATCTTCATAGAATAAAATCTCATCTTCATAGAATAAAATCTCAGATTCAGCTTCAGTCACAGTCGAGGCATCAACTATCACGGCCTAATTTTGCTAAATGAGGAAGATATCGTGTTAATATGTACAAAATGCGGCCGTGGTAATCTCCAAAACCTTGATCACTTAGTCGTGAAATGGTGTCTCGGCTGATATCTGAAACCATGCCACACTTCTCTAAAACATGGATGATGGATGAATGCAATAGGTCGGGATACCTAGAAAGACGTCACAAACTCAATGCTTTGAAAATATAGCCTTCCCGAATTTATTTTTTTGACTCATTAGCCCTCCAGAAAACAAATTCAGCTTTGACTTGTTCCTCTATGGGCTCATCATATACTTGAGTCACATGTTCACAAATAAAATTTGTATTTTTATGGAGGAAAATCAGCCAACTTTCTTATATAGTTAACAGTTTTATAAATTCAGTTTGTTATAAAGTGATGTAAGGGCCAGTACAGAGCATGAAACCGGTAGATCCTATGCCAGCTGTCCTGTAGGAGCAAGCTATGGGGCTATACTATGGTTGACTGTCAAGGCAATTAGAATATTGGTTTCTTAAGAAGAGTGAGTGTAATGTTATAGATTACAAAGGAGATGGATTGCGATTTGAGGATCTTTCTGTTAAGGAATTAATAGTGCTACTAAATAGAACACAATGCATTTTCCGTTTTGGAAAACCGCGTGATAAGAACCTTGAGAGGTTGCTCAAGGTTGAAGGTGAAGTGAACCTTGAAGGACTCGTGGTGGTTTGTGGCATTATTACATAGCCCGGTGAGGTTCCACATAGTTATCTACTTTCGATCCATAGGTCCATAGTGTAATTTTTTTTCTAAATTAGTCTCACGTATTGCTGAATCAAAAAGCCATGCAAGTTAACATAACTTTGTAACTGAAACTAAAAATCATGTAAAAGCAAAGGATAGTTATGTTCACAAAAGGTGCATTCTCAAAATAATTGAAGAATCAGAAAGTACACAAGCGCTTCAGCAAACTACCTCATTGAGAATAGAAATTACTGTCTCAGGCTTCAGCTCCTTAGCACGAAGCCCTTCTTTAACCCAAGACTGGAAACCACCCTGGAGGACATACGGTCTCTATCATGAAGACGAAGTATAACATTAGTGAAAACGGAGATGCTAGACAGAACAAGCTGAAATACACGGAAAAAAAATATGTAGTGAAGTGGTATGAGCACATCAATTACCAAGTCCAAAACAAAATGTATCCTTATTACTAAGAACAATTTTCTATTTACTGTCCTAAAAAACCCAGAGTTCATCACACAATCTCCCTAGCGACACACTAATAAGTTAAATCTGCTAAAGATATGAGATAACTGACCTTAACCCCAAGCTTTCTCAGTGATCTTGCAATGCCTTTGGCTCGACTTCCATCAACATCCATAACTATGACCTTGGACCGACCCTAATGACAGCACAAGACTTACCATGAGATAACTATAAACGAGAGAAGCATTTTGGAACATAAACATGAAGATGGCAGCAAAATCAGCAACAAGTTCTTACAAGAAAATATGTGAAAGGGATTCGACTATCTTAACGGAATTTAATCATCCATGATCCTCTAGTTCATCAACTTGTATTTTGATTGTTTGATTTAGATTATTGTTGCACCATAATATGGGGGTATTGGCATTATTTGACAACTCTAGTCTGATAAATAATGTAAAAACTAATTTCTCAGAAAAAAAAATGTAAAAAGGAAACAAGAATATAATAAAATATTATCGTCCATTTAAAGTTTTATGCAATGGATGAATCAGCCAAGGAAATAGGAAAGAATAGACGAGACTCGTAAACTAAAAAAATCGACAACAAACACTGATCCAGAAAAGTTTTAACTCCATATGTCCATACAAAGTTCATGGAAAATGCCCGCCTTTCTATACAAAGTTCACTCCTGGTACTTCTACAGTTGCCATGTTTGTTGAAAAACATTGTTATTATTAGGGAAAAGTTGGTACCTACGACCTGTTATATACACTTTTTAATAATTTACAACCTGTTATTGGTTTTTATTTAAAATTACTACCTATTAGGACGCTTTTGTCCGATGCCAAAAATGGATTATGGTAATCTTTACAAGTAAACTTTAGCGTGTTTTGCACATTACATTCATTTCAGAAGCCAATAAAAAGGCCATAAGTATCACTTTAGCCTTATTAGAAGAAATGATCCGACATTCCCTTAGACTGAAGTCACTGAACTGCAATCTGTAGTCATGGCATCTGCGTAAGAATGATACCTAGTACTTGTTTTCAAATTACAGTGAATCCAAATGCTAATCAATTACTAATTGCACGCAGTCACACTCACACCCTCTTTATCTTTAATAAAGTGAGTTAGTGACAATGATAACAAATTTTGAGTTTCAATCATCTCTCAAAAAGTTAACAAAGGTCACAGAAAAGAATCGTGTGTATTTAGTAAGCTCACATCACGGAGATATCATGATGTGGATGTTCAATTCATCAATTGTTGGGTCATGTTTCTCGAGTTAAAAATAACCTGTATCATATAAAATAGTAAAATTTCTTCTGGTTATGAAGCATGAAAGTAAGACTATGCATACTTGAACATTCTTGAGATTACGGATGACTGAAGCTATCAAAGCATCATCAAGGTCTCTGCTACTTTTCATTAACTTCCTCAAAGAGCCATCAACCTGAGGGAACATAAATTCAAGCCATTCATCAAATACAAGGCTTTCACGTGAAGTATGAATTGTTGTGCTCAGAGCACTTAAAACCCACCAAAAGAAAAACATAGCATGCTCAAAGATGTTAACAATACAAACCTCAGGTAAGGACACATCTGCATATCGAAATCGGGCTGCTCTTCTCAGATCAGGTATTCCATCTCGTTGCTTCATATCCTTCAAATGCAAAAACCATGTTGGACACATTCAGAAGAGAGTAAAAAAAACTGTACAAAGACGCATGGCTATACACCTTCAAGAAACGAAGCAACTATCATTCATAAAACAAAAGCCTATGCAATATCTTAACAAGATAACTCTATAACCAGTACTAGCATCAACGATGGTAACTATTGCACAGAAAAAGCAATAGATTTCTACAGTAACTTGCCTCAGTCCTGACGTCTATAAGAACAGCACTCTCTTTCCCTTTTAAGAGTTCAAGAGCTAATTTAGGAGAAAGATCTCCAGCATAGCCGCTGTAGGTTACCACCCAATATATAGTCCTGCACAAATCTGATGAACAGCATAAATTTATCTGTAAAGTAAGTAATTACCAGCTGCTAAACATAGAAAGAGATAACGAATACAAAAGGACATCAATACCATAATGTGGACGCAGTGCCAAGGAAAATAACAAATGGTACAACAGGATCCGAGGGATCTAAGCCTAAACTTCTCTCCAGCCCTTCAAGGGCAGAATACGCCTGCAAATAAGATGCATGAATTAAACTCAAGAAGATGATAACTGTTTAGGTGATAAATAATTAAAACACAAGTTTAATGCTTGCTCCATAAGTCCATAACACATTCAAGTTCTGACTTCTGAGGTGTACATGATGCAGAATGATCGAATAGCAGAAATGATTTTTCACGCATCAAAGAAATGATAAAGACCAAATCGATGCCAGTATGTCGTGCATACATATGATTAATTTTTCTTTTTCTTCTAGATGGACAGAAGAATAGGAAAACTTGTAAGCACAATGATTTGGCAAAAGGTAAGCCCAATAGGTAGACACAACAACATCACTCCGATTGTCTCAAGGGCTCCCATGAGAGAGGTAGTTTCTAGATAACACATTATGAAAATTGCGTCTAGAAATGCATCCAGTGACTATGACGCCAACAGATAGAAATAAAGTGTAGTATCTATAAGCTCGCAATGACATCATACGATCATACTCAAAAACAGTTGCAAGTATGAGTTGAAGTTACCTGTAGGAAAACCACTGACACAGGCTTCGAAAGTTCACTGGTTTTCGCCTCGAACGAATCAAGAGTGTTCTTGAACTCTGGTGGCAGAAACCCTTTCGAAGTTTCGTATGCATAGTAAACTGATTTACTCCCCTTAACTAAAGAATCTTCAACAACGAGAATAGTTTTCCTGAGTAACCCTAGAGCAACACCACCAGCTGTACTAGTGACCTCCTTTAGCTCACCTGGAAGCCTACTCAATCCATTACGAGTAATTTCACCCGTTTGATCAGCAGAGGAGAACACTTTGCTGGTCACTTTTTCAATTGCTTCGTTACCATCCTTGATGATGCCGTTAATAGCTGACGTCACTTTATCCAGAGAACTATTCAACACATTTTCCACCTTACTAATTGACTCTCCTATTGACCCATTAGCCTGAGAAGTAAAATTCTCGAAACTATTGGCAGTTTGCGACAGTTTAGTAACCACAGTTGATGCTTCCGGAACATTGGTAGTGTTCTCTGCAAAGTTACTCAACACTGAGGCAGGCTCTTTCCTAACAGATCCTATAACGAAATCAGCATTATCTGCAATTGTCTCTCCAACAATTTCGTCTTCCGATACATATTTCAGATGCTCCCCACCCAGAAAAAGTGAGTCACTTAACTTTCCTGAACTAAAATGCCATTCATTCAACAATGGTTTACGTCCTCCAAAAAATTCCGCGTAGAGAGAATTAGCAGCTTCTTTCTGAAGGCATGCCTCAGGAGAAATACCACTCGACCACCTTTGTACTAAAGTATCTCCTGAAACACATCTAACAGTAACATCTAATGCCTTTTGGGACCGAGAAACGTACCGCAATCCATCATTTAACAAGATCTGCATCATCCATACAGTGTCCAAAAACGATCAAAAACTTATCACATTCACTAAAGGGTTTCATCTGTTGAGCTCTAATTCCTCTTACAGAGTGAATGCAATGTACGGAGTATCATTTAACAAATCAATTATTTTCCATTCATAGACCATAAAAAGCATGCATTAATAGTACTCCCTCCGTCTCAATCATTTGTTTACCTTTGATTAGAATAACCCCCACGAGGAATATAAAAGGTAAACAAATGACTCGGAATTACTCAATTCAGCATCATATTAAATAAAACAAAAACCATGAACATAATTCATCACCATTAGTGATATAATACATAAAAACTCCAAAGATGAAATCTTTGCACACAATATCTTACCTGTGAATGAGAAGAACAGGAAGTAGCTGAGCAAACAGGCAACATTTTAGCGTTCTCCCTTAAAAATTCTTCCAAATTAAAACCAACCCAACTCTTAATGTGCCTTGTGATTATTAATACTTAGGATAATTATGCTAAAATTACAGTAACCATCAAAAAAATTCAGGAATTTGGAACATTTTTGGCAAATGGGTATCTGAAATTCAAGTGAGAAATAGCAGTAGGAATTGTTTTATTAACAGTTGTATGGAAACTGGTAAGAAAAAGACAGTGTTTTAGGCAAGTATTGTCAATGGCTGAACATCACAAGTGATGCTGCTTGAAAGCGTTTGGCCTATCAGTAGTGTTTGGTTCATCTTCTGTGGTTCTGTTTATTGGCTGCCTCACATTTTTCTGGTCCTACAACTAACTCTACAAGGCAAGACAACTGATGTTTGATGGTTCGAGACTTCGAGTTATTCGGATTGGGTCATATTCGGATGGAAGTAACATATAGTTGAGTGAGGTTTGGATTACTCGTTGTCCGTATTTATTACTTGCTTTTGTCCACGGTTTAGTTCGTGATTCATTCGGTTTGGTCTAGGATTAGACCAAATACAAAACTAACGTAAACAGGTGGACCGTGAACCGTGAACTGGATCAATAAAGTATGGTCTGGTTTGGTCTGGACCAAATTACACGATCCGGCCCGGTTTGGTCCAAACTCCAAACTATCGGATGAACATCCATGTTTAGGTTGAGTTGTGAAGATGAGGTATGGTGTTTTGGAGTTCACAAATTCTCATTGAACATATGCACTATCCGTCACAAGTTGAAGACGGGTCGGATAGCACTATTTGACTATAAAATGGATTGGATAGTAAGCAAGTTGGCCGAAAAATAATTTGTATAACAATATAAAACTATAGTAGTCACATATTAGTCTTCTTTGTTAAACACTAGTGTGTTGCCCGTGCGTTGCACGGATTCTAAAATTCCCCTTATACTAAAAGAATAAGGATTATGAAATATTTTCCCTCCAAAAGCACTTTCTTAATTAAGAAAACAAATAAAATTGATTTTTTTTCTTCCATTAAACCATTATCCCATATTTTATTTTCATCAAAGTATACTTTTGTTATCAAACTCTAAAATAGACGGAGTAACTTTTGATGATTGAAATAAATAAATTTGATATAAAACCATAAAATATATATTGCTAAATTTTTCATTTGGAGCTATTGTTAATAATTGAGCTCATAGTATCGGTAGAAAATAAAACTATAAGCTCATATTATTAGCTTATCTAATATAACTATACATCATTAATTTCNTTTTTTTTTTTTTCTCTCCAATCAAAATACTTTGGTGTGAAATATGAAAATTAATAACGTGTATATTTAACCTATAATTAAAAACCGCTAAAAATAACAACCCTATATATACCGCGCATGCATTGCGCGGGATCTAGACTAGTAATTAACTAAATGTATAATATGTATGGTCGTTTTAACCTTTATTGTGTACATGAGATTGTAAAATAATTTGAATGCTTCATAATTTGATTAACGATCATAATTGCTTCAACATGTGATTTTATTAGCTAAATTAATTGACATTTGGATAACCTTTTTTTTTCCTTAATATGGTAGTTTGAGAGATTTTGGTAAAACAAAACAAAAATGACAATCCATTTACTTTTTAATTCACTTAATATTTCATGTGTTATACGATATGTACATGTCTTCTTTCTTTTGATCTTTGTATCTAAATAAGATAAATGACAAATATAAATGCGGTACACTCTTATGTCTCCTTGATCCATTTTTTGGACCTCTTTGCCCTACCTCATCCATGTAATTGATGTCCTTTGTTATTGTCAATGGCTCTTGGAACGTTTCTGACAATGAGTTTAATTTGTGCTATTTCTTTTATCATCAAAATATTCTTGTTATTTTTTTTTTTTTTTTTNTCTCTCTAAAAAACCCTAGCCTCCATCAATACGGGGCTTCCATCGATTATCAATCGATCAATGGTAAGCCCCAAAATTGTTTCAAATTTCAATTAATAGTATGGTTATTTATCTTCTACTCAATAAAAGTCTCCCTTTTGGTGAGAATCGTTTTTCCGTCCCTTGTTTCGGGGTTTTTTCATTTATTCGTGGGTTTAGTTTCATCAATAATATCATCAAGAGTAGTTCGTTGATGGTTCGTAGCGTGTTCTTTCAAAGGGTACAAGTAATTTGTCAACGATCTTTGGAACCAGCCGGAGGTAAATTTTATCTCTTCAATCAAACGAAGGATCCCCTCAAAAGTTACATGAAGATAGCGATAATAGGACGAGCCGAATTGTCAGATGCTGTTTTGAGATCCTTAGTTTATAAGAAAATTGTTTTTCTTTGGTTTCCATTAGATTTGTTTTCAATTATAACTATTCTTTGTAAGTGCCGTTTGGCGTTCTATTAATTGAATTGTTCTTTTCTTCAAAAAAAAAAAATATTCTTGTTACTCATTTTCTGACCCTGTTGTGACTGTTATATTAGGTCTCGGTGCTCCTTTAAGTTTCTCCTTAGGTCTCTCTCATCCTAAAGAGTGATCTTACCCTCACTGTTTGACATGGCAAAAGTGACCCGATCCGAATAACTCGGACCAAATTGACTTGACCCTATTTAACTCAATTAGAATGTTTATTATCGCAAATTGAACTATATCCTCAAATAACTTGAAAACCACCTACCCGGAGATGACCCAAATCTGAAATGACCCACCTGGCTCGAATTATTGCAAACCCGAAACCCAAATTAACCTAACCCGAATCCGACCCCATTGTAGTAATGGGAAATTTAGATAGAAGGGAAGGGCAAGGGAAACACTTTTATATGTGTATAATCACAATTCAATTATACCTTATATCTATATATACGGAGTATTCTCAATTTTGATATTAAGTTATTTATTTTCGGTGGTGAACCTAGGAATAGAAGTGATGGGGCATATTCTGCACCGGCTGACCGGGTCAACATCTTGACCAAAGTCAATGCTCACTAACCACGTGTCACACAGCATTGGGCTACCTAACCCTCTCGGCCTGGCAACCAGCCAGCCGAGGGACCCTCTCGGCCTGGCAACCAGCCAGCCGAGGGACGCATACGGCCTCGGTGCTCACTGACCTCAAGTCACACAGCACTGAGCTACTTGGGTCTCGGCCTGGCAACCAGCCAGCC
>JAGPOY010002354.1:0-28075 GCA_018983105.1 Silene uniflora | reverse complement strand
ATTAGATCAATAGTATCGAAATATATCCATGTACACATAGTATTAACCCCTCATGCTCAATTTGAAGTCAAGCATAGATAGGTGCCCCGTGCCCGTAGTGTCAGGCTACAAGATATCATCTTTTTCCGGTATATATCAACCTAGACGGAGTAGACACAATAGCGAGAGGGTTAGAGATTCGAACCTGAGATCTATAATACACATTGCATCCCCTAGGCCTTAACCACTACATTAAGACATTGTTACGATATATTATCGTGTCTGTCAATATTGTATTTTGGATAGTTTCCATATTACGTTTCATATGTCGGTCGTTGTAATATTGTGTTAGGGTTTTTGGTATTAGTTCACATGTATATATAGATACATGGTCCCAATTGTAAACAAACAGTCATAAGAAATACAATACCTAATTTTCCCATATGCTACATACAATTTTACATGGTATCAGAGCCCATGGCTGACGACCTGGGTTTCATGGGCCAAAGTTTGCAGTCGGACGAGCAAAGTTGCTCAGTTGAATTTGTCCGGTCTGAGTTAATACTGGGCCAAGTATACAGCTGGACGAGCAAAGTTGCTCAGTTGAATTTGTCCAGTCTGATAAGTGGGCCTCACATGTGAGGGGGAGTGTGAAGAAACCCGATAAACCCACATGTGAGGGTTGTCCCACATTGATAAAAGAGGAGAAGAACTACCACTTTATAAGGCAAGGGGTTACTCCCTCTATTGCCAATTGGTTTTAGAGTGGAACCCTCTTGGGCCTCCGTTGTGGACTCTTTCTCCTCCATTTGGGTGTGGCTCAGGCTCGTTGTTGAATTTAACATCCTCCATAAAAGTAAGTTAATGTTAATTGTCCCTATATTTTTTTTATCATTTTCTAATAGTATTTTAAAATCAGGTTATAATACAAAGATCATCAACGGGTACAACTGAATCCAAAAGCATAATCGTTAATAACTTCTCTCCGCGCGTTATCAACAGGTACTCCCTCCTATTCAGGGTTTTCTTCCCTATTTCCTTTTTCGGTTATTCAGGTTTTCTTCCCTATTTCTTTTTTTGGGTTGATTTGTGTGGTCCAAATTCAATGGTGTGTTTTGTGTGGTCCAAATCCACTCTCTTATTTCTTAAGGGAAAATGAAAGGGGAAGAATACAGTGAATAAGAGGGAGTATTATATATATGAAAAAGGACGAATTTCAAAAAATTCTTGTATAAGACGCTTCTCTTGATGATTGCTCCGGTAAGAGAACATTATTTTGGGTCGTAATTTGAAATCGACAACATACCTTATTGTAGATCTATAATAAATTTGCACATAATTGCGTGATTAAAACTGAGATATCATTAGTTAGATGCTAGAGGTCGACTAGGTCCTAGCTCAGTGGAATCACAAATAATTGCCTTACACACTTAACCCAACCCTTAGGCATTCGGATATCTAAAGAGTCGATCTTCGTTCTGGTTTAGTGTGTACGCCTTGATATACGTGGTTCGGGTGATGTTATGTTTTTGACATAATCTCCATGTTTGTTATGGCTTAATGTGATTATCAACTTTTGCTAATCGAGTTTGGTTGCTAGTAGGGATGCGCAAAACCAGTTAACCGAACAGCTTTTTGTTAACCGGTTCTTAAAATAGTTTTTTTTGCCAAACCAGACACGAAGCAGTTTTAAAGCGGTTAACTGCTTTTTTAACAAAGTATTTTTACATGTCTGTACCTAATGTTCGTGTTTTGAGCGTTTCTCGCAGTTGGCCTGTTCTTCCGGTCGAGATCCTTCGTCCGAAACAAATCTACTACTAAGTGGAGGTAATTATTAACTACTCCGTATTGCTCTTAAACTTTCGATTTCGTGCGGTTTGCTCTAACGTGATTGATACTAGAAAACATTTATGACATTTTATATTAATTAAAAAAAAATCCTAATTTTCTGTCAAAAAACAGCCATGTCTGACACTTAAACATGCCGAAGCGATATGTGTTTTATGCTCTCGTTAGCCTATGTAGAACAATAATTTGCTATAAAAGTCTGCTTGCGATGAAAATTACATAGTTTTTCAACTTTTTCGGGCTAATCACGAGTGATTGCAATTAAGTTTAATAATTTGGAGCTTGTATTGATTTTGGCAGGAGAATTTGTCAGCTTTGAACACGGATTTTATGGTCATAGCACTTTTCTCGCCCGCCCCAGCTGGTTGAAAGATTATCTGCAAGTCACTTTTCTTGGTACATAAATGAATAATAACCTTTATTATGTTTGGTTTTGATCCGGAGTCAATAGTAGAGTAGTAGTATTACATGAAATTTGAAAATGATGGGAATACAGGTTCAGAAAAGCCGATAGTTGTAAGGTACAACGTAGAAAAACCCTTTAAAGTTGTATTTACTGGAAACTCGAAAGGTCTCGTACCAGTTGTACTCAGTGTGCGTCCTCCTTCGGTTAGTACTCCTCTAAAGTTGTTACTGATTTGCTCCCTTGGTAGTCTTGCGCTCAGAGATAGCATTCTCTTCCAAGTTCCTAGCAAGAGCTTCTTCGTCCCACGTAGCTGTCGAAACATCAATAAGATCAGAATTCCCAACCCCATCTGCCCCTGGTTTCAGTACGGGAACTCAACTACTAGAGTTAGAGTCACCTGGGAGCCAATCGCATCCCATATGCCATTGCACATCACTCACTGGTCCAACAATAAGGCTTTCGACACCCATATACTACTTCAAACGATGAAACTGTCGTTACGGCCCAAATTAGCCTCCACCTCCCAAAAATGTTTAAAGCACCTGGCTTTCATAACTCCATGAGCAACTGAATTTAAATTCTCCATTGAAGCGCCACACCTATTTCGCTAGCGGAGCAACATTAAAAACCCACAGGTCTACTTTTTCAAAACTGTCAATAAAAATCTTCCTCCAGCATTTCCTGCAATCAACCGTATGCACTCATGGACACTCCCGATGCAACTTCAACACTCAAGTTGGACTGCATATACGATAGAGATGAAATCGTACCATGCTGTCATTCCATACCTGAAGTTCCCCAACCTTGTCTTTCCTCATATGAATGGACAATAGCATTGCTTATGCTCGCTCCATTGTGAAGGGTCTTTTCCGCATAATTTTGTATCTAGAGTCAAGTAATTCACCATATCTTCCTTCGTAAACTTTACCTCGTTCTTCTTCAACTCATTCAACAGCCCATTGAACACAGTTACAGGTCCAATTAGATTTCCAACCTTGTCCACTCACAACCGATATAACAGCCGCTTCAATAACAACTTATTAGTCACACTCTTCAGCAGGTAGAAACTGGACTATACATAAAACACCAGCAGTGAATTCAAATAGATAACAATCGTAAATCGAGCACTCTGGAGTCTGGACATCAAGTTCCCTCCCAGGGTTATAACTTTCATGACAAAGTAATTCAAGTATCGACAAGTTTTTACTCCAAAAGATCAATACTTTTGAGTATAAGAATATCAAAGAAAAGTTTTTTTATAAACGATTTATACAACATTACAGGTGGACACATACTAACATTGTTCATAGTCAGTCATATATAACATCACATACGCTTCACCCAAAAGACACCTTTTGTATATAGTTAGCATAGTACTGTAGTACACAGTTACGACGTTTATGAGCTCACCAAAGGCAAACATAATACAAGTTACAAGATATGCATTGCAGTAAGACTGAGAATATCGGTTGTATTCTCCCACAATACTATGAAAACCATACCTAAACCCCTTTGTACAAATTAATATGGATTTTTGAACTTTCCCAGCAATCATCTCACAAGTAGCTGCTCCTTCCTGTACTTTTTTGGAGGATCAAAGGCAGTCGACACTCGTAGATTACAAAGCAGAGCGTCACGCCCACTCATCACTATTTGAAAAAACCCGTCTACTTCTTTCATTAAAAGGTCTAGTCCCGATGAAAGTTTGTCAACATTATTAACCAAATCAGTAAATGACTTCTGGAAGCCGTCAGATTCCGCAGGCTCCTTATCTTCCTGAATCATGGGATACAGCTCCATGACGCTAATATCAACCGCCTCCAACTCCTTCAAAAGAAGGTTTCTACCACTCGAGACCAAGTTTCTAATCTCCCCGTAAATAGAGGTTTGAAGATCGTTGAATGCTCCTTCCCATAAGGGTGTCCCTGACACTTTCACATCAATCAAATTTTTGTCGACGCCTGTAAAAGCAGTGACGAAGATGCTGCAAATAAACAAAGTTGCCATCTTGACACCATACATAGCACGCATCAGGACCTTTCCTTTGGCAGAGTTCTTTACCTTGGGGAACTCGAGAGATTCCAGCAGCTTGTTGATATTGGTAATACAGTTCTCAACCTTAGGGTTCCTGGTGGCAATAAGCTGTTTCCAGCTGTCAACTGACGATTTGGCCTTCGACAGATCAGTCAAGCTCTTTGCTTCCAAACGACACAAAACGAGATGGAGCAACAGTTGCCCTTGGTTCAACCTCGAAAGCTCGGAACTAAGACCATTGCTTATATCCAGCAACTTGACACTGTTATCCAAATAAACATCTATCCATTTGTCATCCCAATGATGAACTGGAAGCTCAAGGTCAGTTATCAGAGAGATAATGTCATTATGAGTCTCTGAAAGGAACTTCATAGCGAATACCATCCACGAAAAGCTGAAGACATCTTCCTTATGAACTGGCTTGAGTTCTCGAAGTCTCCCGGCCAAAGTTTCCTCGAATTTGTTCAGCAATGCCAAAAGCTTAGGAGATAGAGAAGAGCCTTTTGGTAGTATCATTCGGAAAGGATTTCCATGTGGGAAAAATGCCTTTTGTGGTTCTTGAATGCGACTCATATCCTTCACTTAACTTCAAGGTAGACAAAATGAAAAGCAGATAGCTTAGCAACTACAATAACTAATAGTAACACTGCCTCAACCGCTCACGCTCATTAAATCACAAAATTATAGCAGTAAAAAGGCAACCAAACAATTAATCAATAAGAAATACCCAGAAACACAAATAGAAATAGTAAACAAGCACAATCATGTTAGGTCACGAACAAATTTTAGAAGCAATGATACATTTATATCACAATCATCCAGCTAGAGCCTATCAGTACAAGTTGGCATAGCTGGTAGTACTTTTATCTTCTTATATGTAGTGTCTTGCAATAAGCGGAAACTAGGAGACGTTTACATGAAACTGGCAGATCGTCGACATAACAGCCTATGATATATTAGTAACAGACAAGCATCTAATGAATTAACATGTTGCCTTAATGAGAAGATGAATCTGACAAAAGAGTGACATTTACACTCAGCGCTCATTTCTCAAGTATCAGACAGAGTTATAAACTAAAATCCAAAACTCCAATACCTCTAGGCCGCTTGCAATAGGGATAATTGTTAGGGAACAATTGAGGTCAGATTGAAAGAGATGAGGATAAACTAACCACTCAACAAGGGAAGCTACTTACCCGCCTCATATGGGAGTCGTTATTCAATCACCATTCACCACCTCTTTAACTTCCCTTAACCACCATCGTTTCCTTCTTTTCTCCTTTGCTTTGAACTCTATAACTAGCGACAATATATGGGACTACTAATTCATCTACCGCCCCTTTATCTTCGTTCCTCCTTAACCACCATCATTCTCCTTCTTTTATCCTTTGATTTGAACTCTAGCACCCACAACACTAGTAATTCATCTACTACCCCTTTATCCTCATCCCTCCCTTAACCATCATCATTATCAGTGGCGTATCCACATAGAAGCCCACAGCTTCCCGACAATTGACATTTTTCATCATAAAAAATTGTTTGATTTGAAAATTTTATGTCTTTAAGACCCCTTAATAAAAGAAATGAATACAATTCCATTAGAATTGACCCCACATCTAAACGATTTTGGCTCCGACACTAATCATTATCCTTCTTTTCTCCTTCATTTCGAGCTCTATAACCCTCTGCCAATTATCCTAATAACCAAATCCAACCAACCCCTAATACGTCTCAATTCCATCCATTTTAAAACTTCCTACCGAGTACTTTTCTTTTCGGTTTTAAATTCCTAATTTCGATTATTTCCGCTTTTCCATGTCATCTTAATTATTCGGATTTCAGACTACAATCATCTTCAATTTCCACCACATATCATTAAAACTCCTTAATTTTTAGCCTAATGATGTAGAAATTAAAAAAAATGGATGAAGAATTCACTTAATTAATGATCAAATATGCAAGATCCAATCTTTTCATCATCATAAACATTGAAGTCAACTAACAAAATCACAATAAACATAACCCAGATTCCACCCAATTTTTACATGCCACCAAAAATGATAACCAAAAAAAAAAAAGGTCAATCTTTATTATTCGAATTGGCCTTCTATAAGACGATTTTACATTAATATATTGTTAATCTAGAATCAAAAAAACTTGGCTAGAAAACCTTTAAAATGCGGTTAACAAAAACCCGTTTCACACAAATTCCTGTATAAGACCGCCTTAATTAATACTTATATAATTTCATTCCTCATCTATAAAATCATCAACCATCCAACTAAACAGATCTACAAATTAATCAACCAAAATTAACCAAGCAACAAATCAAAACAAAAAACAATACATAAAATTAAAATTAAAATTAAATAAATAAATAAAGATTAATTAAAGAAAGAAAATAAACTTACAAGGTAAATTAAAATCAGATGAATGTGATTTAATTAGAGAGAGAAAAGATTGATTAAAATAATGGGAGAAGTAAGAATGATTTGCAAAATAAATGTGAATGTGAATTAAACCAAATATAAAATGGGAGTTGTTATCGTCCAAAAAAAAAAAAATGGGAGTTGTTGGATGATTGACACGTGTATGATGAGATTAAAATTGACGGTTAAGATGTTAAAATAATTTGGTAGTGGATGTTGATCGTGTGCGCATGCGCAAAAGAACAAGTCAAAGGAAAATTGAGTGGGCGAGAATGAGTGCATTGGGTAACTACTTGTTTAACGACTTTTATCTGACTCAGACTACCGTGTTGGACTTGACCCATTTTACATTTTACATTGGTTTACGCGTAATTGATGTTTCGTATGAGACGGTTATATCTGTTTTAACTTTTGAGTGTAAACCGAGATAAATTCTACTCTTGTTTGGGATGTACTCCCTCCATTCAACTCCACATTGTACTTATGCTTTATGCACAAGTATTAAGAAAAGCAATACTGTAGAATTGTAATGCTTGATTTCTCATTGAATAGAATGACAGTATAAATACAATGGACAAGAAGATATTCTAGCAATAAAATCGTATCAAATATACAACTAAACCTAGTAACAAATAATCTAGAAAATATTTACATATATTCTATCACACCCCCGCAGTTGAAACGGGATTCGGAAGAATATTGAGACTGTCCCGAAAGTCATCAAAGAGGACCAATGGAAGACCCTTAGTGAAGATATCGGCAATCATGTAACGAGATGGAATATGACGAACACGAACTTCACCTCGCTCCACCTTCTCCCGAACAAAATGAATATCCATTTCAATATGCTTCGTGCGTTGATGTTGCACGGGATTTCCGGATAAATAAATGGCACTTACATTATCACAATAGACGAGTGTGGCCTTTGGTAAGGGAACGTGCAAGTCGACAAGAAGGTTGCGAAGCCAACAAGACTCAGCAACTACATTAGCGACTCCGCGATACTCCGCCTCTGCACTAGAACGTGACAATGTAGGTTGGCGTTTAGAGGCCCACGAAATTAAATTCGAACCCAAGTATACACAGTAGCCCGATGTAGACCGTCGAGTGTCAGGACACCCACCCCAATCCGCATCAGTATATGCCGTAAGGGAGGCGGGAGCAGACGGTGTCAGCCATAAACCGTGAGCGGTAGTGCCATTGATATAACGGATTATCCGCTTTAAAGCGTGCATATGAAGCTCCATGGGATTATGCATAAATAAACAGACCTGCTGTACAGCGTAGGAGATGTCGGGACGCGTAAACGTAAGGTATTGTAACGCACCTGCTAGACTGCGATAGAGTGTCGGATCAGAGCAGGGAATGTCGGATACAGCGCTCAGTTTGGATTTCGTGTCTACTGGTGTAGCACTTGACTTACACGAAGTCATTCCAGCTCGTTCAACAATTTCCTTAGCATACTTTGATTGAGATAAAAACATACCCTTGGGATGATGAGTGACCGCAATGCCCAAGAAATAGTGAAGGGAGCCCAAATCCTTCATCGCAAACTCAGAGTGTAGTTGGCGTAAAACAGAGTCGCGAAGAGCAGGGGAAGAGCAAGTCAAAATGATGTCATCGACATACAATAATAAATAAGCAATATTATTACCTTGTCGGAATACAAACAACGAGTGATCCACCTTACTGTGCACGAAGCCAATATGAGTGGCATAATCCGCAAATCGCTTGTACCAAGCCCGAGGGGCTTGTTTAAGACCGTAAAGCGATTTTTGAAGTAGACAAACGTGATCAGGCCTTGTTTTATCACGATAGCCTAATGGCTGGTACATATATACAGTTTCTTTGAGATCGCCATGAAGAAATGCGTTTTTGACATCAAGCTGATTCATGGTCCATTTCTTCGATAAGGCAATGCATAGAACCGTACGTATGGTGGCTGGTTTCACAACCGGACTGAAGGTTTCCCCGCAGTCAATACCGACTTGCTGAGTCTTGCCATCACCTACAAGACGAGCCTTATACCTTTCAAAAGAGCCGTCAGAGTTCAATTTATGTCGAAAAATCCATAAAGAGCGAATAACATTAACATTAGGCGGACGCGGGACAAGTACCCACGTCTTATTATTAATAAGAGCATGATATTCGTCATCCATAGCCTCTTTCCAATTGGGGTCCTTAAGAGCTAACACTGGGTTACGAGGAAGGGGAGATAAATCCGTAGTATTAAGATTAAAATTCCGTTTCGGTTTACGTATGCCATTATCACCTCGTGTGATAGCTTTTAGAGCCGGTGGGGGTGGAGGTCTGGATTGGTTGACAGGAGTAGAATTCTGTGACGAGTTCGGGGAAGGGGTAGGCGGTCTGTCACGTGGTGGCGTGATGGCCGGTGTGGAGGGAGGCGAGGCCGGTGAGTGTGTAAGATGGTGAAGGACATAAGGCGATAAATCGTCATTTAAAAAATTGTAAGCTTGAGGGTCAGGGGTAGTAACTTTAGAAAACGGGAATTGTTTTTCATCAAAGAGAACATGACGGCTTACGATTATTTTATTAGACGAGATATCAAGACATTTATATCCACGATGATTAGTCGGATAACCAAGAAAAACACACGGGGTCGACCTAGCTTGAAGTTTATTGATTGTAGTGGAAGGAAACAGGGGATAACATAGGCACCCGAAAACACGTAAATGTGTGTAGGACGGGTCCTTAAGGTAGAGTATTTTTAATGGGGATGCAAAGTTTAATTGTTTACTGGGAAGTATGTTGAGCAAGTAAGTTGCCATTTGGAGAGAATGGTGCCACATTGACGCAGGTACAGACGCATGAAGAAGCAAGGTTCTTACAATATTATTAATAGTTCGAATTTTTCTTTCGGCTTTACCATTTTGGGCAGAGGTATGAGGACACGAAAGTCGAAATGACATGCCGTGTTTCGCGCAAAAATCCCAAAACAATCCGTTGTCAAATTCTTTGCCATTATCACATTGAAGAGTCTTAATTTTCCGATGAAATTGAGTCCATATAAAATTGTGAAAAATTACGAAAATGTCATAAACCTGTGATTTTTTCGCAATAGGGAACGTCCATAAGAAATTTGTATAATCATCCAAAAATAACAAATAATACTTATGGCCGGAGGAACTAAGGACCGGAGAGGTCCAAAGATCGCTGTGAACGATGTCAAAGGGCAGAATACTACGAGTATGAGATGCTAAAAAAGGTTGCTTAACATGCTTACCAAGGGAACAAGAATGACAAATAGTTTTTCGAGAATGCGAAGTACAATTTATCAAACTATTAAACTTAAGTGAATTAAAAATAGAGTCTCCGGGATGTCCAAGACGGTCATGCCATAGAGATGACTCAAGAGCAGCAAAAGAAGCTTGTGGGACGGCTGATGTTGTGTTGGTGAAAGGATAAAGCGCACCCCGACTCTCACATCTCATTAGAAGTGTCCCCGTCATGTAGTCCTTCACAGAAAAACCAAAAGGGTCAAAAGCGACAGTGACGGAATTATCTTTTGTAAATTTCCTAACTGACACTAAATTCTTAACAATTTTGGGAACATGTAAGACATGTCGTAGGGTGAGGGAAGGGTCTGTTTTGGTGAGGGTAGCATGACCAGAACCAGCAATTGGAATCGAGTTACCATTTCCAACAAATATACTATTGGGAGTACTCGAATTAACATAAGACGAGAGTTTACCTGCGTCCGACGTCATGTGCGATGTTGCTCCTGTATCCATGAACCAACGAGCATCCTGAGGATTAAGACCAAGAGTATACATTGCTGCCTCGATGTCCGTCTGAGATGGTGCAGCTTCAGCATTGTACGCTTGAGGACGAGGAGTGGTAAAAGAACGACCAACAGGAGGACGTGACCAAGGAGCCGTGGGGTAAGGACAAGGTGGATAACCCCACTGACCCCATGGCCAGCCACCGTAAGGCCCAAAACCTCCACCAGGAGGCCAAGGTGCGGCAGAATTCTGTGAAGGGGTGCTCGATGCTTGTCCAGCATTATTCGAATTACCCTGTTTCTTGGATCCACCAGTTTCACCCTTTCCTCCCTTATTGTGTCCCTTTTTCTTACCATTACCTTTGCCGCCCTGATTCTTGGATCCACTAGGAGGACGACCCAAAATAGAGGAATGGTCACCATCATCCTGATGCTTAGCATACATGGCAGAATTGGATGTGGTGGCTGCTTGTTTTGCCAAGCCCGCTTCTTCTAGAGTGAGCATGGATCGCGCTCTATAGAAAGGAGGAAGCGGATCGCGTTGGCGAATAATAGTGCCCACACCATGATACGCATCAGTGAGACCAGAAACCATCTGTAGGACAAGACGGTTGTCGGTCACAGGGGAACCAACGTTTTTCAACTGATCAGAAAGGCTCTTGAGTTTCTGACAGTATGCTGAGGCATTGGGAAAGTCAGCCATCGATGTATGCGAAAACTCTTGTTCTAGAGTCACAGCGCGAGAATGTTGATTGTCTTGGAAAATATCCTTGATACGGTTCCAACAATCCATAGCGGTGGACTCGTCTTCGACAATAGTTTGCAGTAGATCGTCGTTGACAGTCGCGTAAATCCACGATAGAACAGTGGCGTCCAAAGTGGCCCACAATTCTTTTTCATCATCAGTGGCAGGCGCCTTTGGGCCAGTGCGTTGTTTGATGATGTGATGAATCACACGAGTGGCTTTAGCATGATTCGTGAAAAGAGCAACCCACAATCGATATTGATCGTTGTCCATGCCTAATGTAACAGTGACATGGTTACGAATATTAGCGACTGCGAGGGCCGGATGAAAAGAAGATTTCTTATCCGACATGATTGTATTAGACGTGAGGTCAGAGGAGAGAAAAGAAGAATGTCGTGTAGGAGACGACGGCTAGGGTGCAGCGGAAGCGATTAAGAATCGTGCCCTAGGAAGCTGATACCATGTAGAATTGTAATGCTTGATTTCTCATTGAATAGAATGACAGTATAAATACAATGGACAAGAAGATATTCTAGCAATAAAATCGTATCAAATATACAACTAAACCTAGTAACAAATAATCTAGAAAATATTTACATATATTCTATCAAATACAAAACAATAAAAGGTACAACAAATGAAAAGTAAAAATGCTTTATTATATGCTTGTCCAATTAAAATGGGTTATTGAGTGGCATTTTATGTAAATATGCTTGTCCAATTAGGACAACATGGACCTTTGATTTGCCATTTTTAGAAAGGTGCAAAGTGGAGTTGAATGGCCTAAATAGGAATAGGTGTAATGTGGAGTTGAATGGAGGGAGTACTTATATAGAATTACATATTGATGACATACGCGAGTTTCTCATTTTTTGGACCATTTTGCTTTTTATTTCATTTTTTTGTTTGACTCGTTTCTTGTTTTAATAGTGATACTAGTTTTTGAACCCGTGCACTGCACGGGTGGTAACAGAAAAATTTATTAAACGTAACAACTTATGATTTTTTTTAATTAATAAAACTTAAATTTTAGAAAGTTTTACTTCGCTTACCCATACACTTTTGATAAGTTTATGTTTCTTAATTTTATTTGAAGTACTATGCTTCTTTTTTTTCTCTATTTCTGAACTTATGAGAGGTGAAATCTGAAAAATATATATAAAACTATTGTAGATTTCATAACTTGTTTATTACGCAGTATACATTTAATTTTACTCATTGTTATGCGCCTTCTATCATCTTACGTACTCCTCTTGCTCGTTCTTCTCACAATGCTTTAGTTACCTTCTCTTCATTTCCTCTCACACCCACCATCAACTGGACATTGGAAAACAACGTTCACCATCATTCATCGACTACCTTAAGACCCACCAATAGCTCCACCGTAATGGTGACCGCACCCAACACCCCGGACCAACGTCCTCCAACTACTCCACCCCATCATGCCTCCGCCGTCTCATGCATACCATATCTCCAGCATAAAACACCGGCCACTGGTCCCTATCCCGTGCATGACCCCTAACTTTTTCCTTATGAAACTCTCTCACTCCATCGTTACCCACTACTAATCGCAACCCCTCCTATACCACGACCTCCCACCATCTGCATCGCCTATTCTTTCTCCTCCCAAGTTGCCAAATAATAATAATAATAATAATAATAACAATAACAACAACAATGACGACGATGACGACGATAATAATGATGATGACATTTAAAGGCGATTTGCTGCGTTTGTGCGTTGACCCGTTGCAAATGTCCAATAATACTTATCATTTACCTCCCACCATTTACCCAATTAAATTACCCATTATTGACCAGAATTTTAGCAAATGAAAATGACTTAGCTCAAACTGACCCTTATCGGAAACCTGTTAATCCATTTGCCAAACCTTGACTCAGTCCAAGTGACCTATTTGTATGACATATTTAATGACATCACAGGTACATAGGGTTTGATTTCGTCTATTGAATGAACAAAACTTTGTAGCGGTTATATATTGAATGTCATTTTGTAGTTGTGAAAGGTAACCCACATACAAATGGATTTGAGGTGTTTATCATACAGTTAACAAAATTAAGATAAACAACATCGATATGTAATTCTTCATCATATCATCACACATACTTTAAAATCATAACTACCCGGAGTTCAATTTCTTCGCCTGCAAAGTAAAAAGAAGGAAAACGAAATAATAAAAAAGGCTTAAATCCACAATAATCATTCATAACTTACCTAATAAGATTGCTTGATTCTGGCAAGAAAATAACTTGACTTTTTGGAGAAGCTAAGTCAATAATTTGAAAATCAAGTAAATACATACATACTCAATTAATTTTGGTCAAAGTTAATTATTTTAAAACGATACTCCGTATATCACTGCTCATTATGATAGTTTTTAATCTGTTCAACGCATAAGTTAACACAGAATAATGTTCAAATATGATTTTAACAAAATAAGACGTTAATATTTATAAATGATATTGTAGAGAGTCATCCTATCTCGGAGAAAAAGATACCTCATAACATAAGTCCATGAATTAAAATGTTAGTTAATATTTGTACGCTTATGTACATCATCACTGTCATTTTTAGTCATCCTACTTCTAAAAGAGTGGATAAACTCATAAATCCCGTATCACCTTCAGTGTCACCATTAATCCATTACTAACATCATTGACATGCTAAGCAAATGTGTATCTTATTATATGAAAGAAAAATTGATAAGTGGGGAGAAAATGCTACTATGGTAGTATCTTAAACAAACTACAACCTAAAAATAGGAAACTGAATTTGTAACTCATATATTTGACTTTTTACTCAAAAAAAAAAAAAAAAACTCATATTTGACTTTTTCTAAAATACAATTAAATTAAACACTTTAAAAAGAAATATAAACTCCCTAAAAATAATACGTTTGTGTAAAATAAGTATAGGAGCAACTAACTGTTAGACTAACTACAGTAATAATATTACTTCAAAATGAAATAAAAGTCAAACAATTTACCCTTTTCATTGTACAATCATTTTAATCAAATATACTGAATTCCTCCTCGCTCTCGGGTGTTGTGCCTTTGATAACCGTCTCACAGTGTAAAACAGTCTCGAAAAATAACTACTGCCACTATAATATTATCAAAAGGGGTCGCGCAATCCAGTTATGAAATAATCGTATGAACCAACTACACTTCTACATATATACAATTAATACAATCTGCCAACTTTTTTTTCTTAAGAATTAGAACGACCTCTTAACTATAGTATTGAAGAAATAATTAATAAAGGTAAGCAAAACAAAGATTCAAAAAGAACAATGCAGTTCTCCAGCCTTGCGTTTTGGCTTGATCCGAGAAAATCGTACCTCAAATTATCTGCTAGGACAATGATGCAACGATATAATGGTGGCTGAAGTTGGCGTTCGTAGGCCCTATAACAATTGTGGTGGATTATCCCACACACATATTAGATGATGTTTAGAGCAAGAATACTTATTTAATCGATATACCGGAGGAATTTGAAACCCTAGTACACATATGGAAAATTGGAGATATGAAATCAAATGAAAAAAAGAAGAAGAGGGAATTAGCATATAAAAGATGGTATAAGATAATTCAAAACATTTGTTTCCTAAACTATATTATTCCCTTGCATTCGCTAATTTCCTTCTCGGTGTGTATCAAAACATTGATTAAATATAATTACCTTATTTTAAAAAAGAAAGTGAATTAGCATATTTTCAGTTGCGTAAATCACGGTAAATCTTTCTTAAATCAAGCACTAACTATTGGAGAGTGCATAAGATTTTATACGGATTATTGTATCTTTGAAAAGGTACATAATTAATTTAATAATTAATTTTAAAATTTAAACCAGCCCAGATATATTTTACGTGATTTTTTTTTTTTAAATTTTTTTTTTTTTGCAGATGTGGAATTCGATCTGACGTGGCATTAGGAGAGGGTGTGACACATGGCATAGTAAGAGGCTTTTGGTTTTTGTTTTAATATAATATATGATACTCCCTCTCATTCACTATAATCACCCTACTTTCCCAAAACGGATTATTCAAGTAATCATCTCATTTTCTTTTTTGGTAACTTTTACTCCTATTTTATTACTTTCTTTAATGTTTTACCCCCACAATTCCTTATTTAACTCTTAATATTCATCCTCTCCCGTATCACCAACTCCACACAACTCTTTTACTCTTATTTTAATAATTTTCCTTAAGTCTCGTGCCCATATCAAATGGGGTGATTATAGTGAATAGAAGGGAGTAATTTTTTTAAACAAGAATTTGTGTTGTTGTATAATGACCGTTTTATGTATAAATATTTTTGTACAATAGGTTTTTTTGTTAAACTGGTTCTTTCTAGTTTTTTTATTTAAACATTTAAATTGATTTACTTATGAATCTTTTATTTTGTAGTTTCGTTTTATAGAATACTTGATATTAATTTAAAATGGGCTTACAAAAGACCATCTAGTTGATGTGATTCAAAAGTAACGCTGATTTCGAGATTGAGTACTTTGGTTTTGATTTGGTCCAAATTCAGTAGTGGATCCAAATTCGGGCAAAATGTGAAATCATTGTATGGATAGAAGGATTTGAAAGGAAAGTGAGGGAAATGGATTGTATAACAAGCTTGGGTCCAAATTCACCCCCCTCGCGATTCATGAAGTTTGACACGAGGACTATCATCTACCTTTTCCTTTGAGCTTTCTTTGGAACTTTCTCGTCTATTACACGATTACATAATATTTATTTTATCTACTTGTTTGACATTTCTCCAAAGAAAACAACACCATTATACGCCGGTATTAGAGGAGAAGGTCGAAAGAGATTGAAAAAAAAGGTTGAGAGTAAGTCGATAGCATTCCTCAATCCGTCTCACTTACGAGTGACGATATACACGCCCAAAAAAAGGGTCCCCATATTGTCACTGCCCTTTTGTATTGGGCCACTGGATTTGTTGGATGCTTTCCAGTAATACCCTTATACATTTTAGAGCAAAAGTGAATAAACTTAGGGGGTGTTTGGTTGGACATATTGGAATGAAATGAAATGGATTTGATCCATTCCATTGTTTGGTTGGGGTGATTTGGAATGGAGTTAGATACCCAATGGATTCTAACTCCACCCCAACCCCAACCCCTTGGAATCTCATACCCACCCTTCCCCCTTGGATTCAAACTCCATTCCACTCTTTTATACCCACCCTTCCACCAAACAAAATAAGGCAAGTATGGATTTATAATCTCATACCACCATACTATCAAATTCCATTCCATTCCATTTCAACTTGTTGAACCAAACGACCCCTTAGACTATTACTGTCCAACTCACAATAAATCCAGTGGAGCAGTCTATTGCCCCGTGGAAATAGTTGCCCCAAAAAAAGTACAGGACCAGACGAATCACTTTTTCATAACAAAGTTTTTGCCTTCTGTAAAAGTATCATGGAATTATTACAGAATCATTCCCTGCACGGAAATACATGCGAAGCATTTTCGAAGTCATCAAAACAATAACTAGCACCTGAAGAAAGTCTGAAAGTAGGAGTCATTCACGTCATCCCAACTTCATACGAAGTACATGAAATTACAGGCAGTTATTATTTGCAACTATTATAGGGTGTAACGAATTAAAAATGACGATTTTATAATAAACAATAAAAAAAAAAGGTGATTATTTTATCATAATATAAGGTGGTTGCATTTTAATAATAAAATGGTTAATTTTATCACATAAAGTGGTCACTTTTTAAGTGATTCACACCATAGAGACGAGACCGTATTACTTTTTTGACAAGCAAGTGAACTAACGATCCATTGTACTCCGTATAAGTGAGAAGAAGAAGTATATGTCTGTCATTTCTATGCTAGTTTGCTCAAATACTTAATCCATTTTAAGCAATAATCTTCACAAACAGAAAAGCGTTGAATAATGACATTTATGGACCAAATAAAAGTATCATTTGAAACAAAGTTTCATTTTCCTTTTGCTGGATACGAACTGGCCTAACTTGCTCTGACTTGTACCCGACTCAATAATGATCACATTCTAATATGATCACAAATGACTAACTTTAAAATAACACATAAGACTACAATACTTATGAATTTTCTCCGAGGAAGAAACCCAAATGGTTTTGAACCAATGACGATTTAAAATAAATTGAGTTGATCGGTATCTATTAAGCCGAAATGACCCTGATCACAGTGATCTAATCATTGATATTCCAGCCCAAACTTCACGTTCAATGTTGGTCAAACTTTGACTTGACATATAGTATGGCTACACCGCGTAAACCAAATGATTTTAGTAATCATCGAAAGTATCTACAAAAAATACTTCATCGAGTTAAACGGAGTATTCATTATTCGAGTTCAAGGTACTACATCGGAACTATTACTGTGGTGCCACTTTCCCAGATTCAATGTTTCGAGAATAATTCAGGAAAGAAAGTGATACGGCACCATCAATACCACCTTCTCTCATGCACAATATCGAGAGAATTTGCAATGCATGTGAGAGGAGGATATCGAGACTCAATATGGACAATATCACATGGCAACGCTTCCTTATTTTCTTTCCACAAGAATCACCAGCACACAACACCATGTTTAAAACTTGTTTTCTTTAAGAAATGGAATCTTAGTATCAGAAAATGAAGACATGATCTGAAGTTCATAAATATGGTGCCCGCTTCTTCCGGAACCGGTTTCTCGACACCTTCGTTCAAATATCAATACTAAAAAAAAACAGTACGAATTTGAATACTAATAGTAATTCGCAACATTAAAGGCCTTCACATGACATATTGTCATTGTCAAGCAAGTTAATATACTATGGAGTATGTACTAGTACAACATTAAGATACCCACATGTTAACTACTACTAGTACTAGAGACCGGTAAACTTCGCTTCTCTGCGCAAGCATTTATAGGCTTAGTTGGGTATGTTTCGGATGAATGTGTTATTATCGGGTCATTTCATGTCCAGTATAGTTCGCGCCAGCATAAGTCAATTTGGGTTTTATGCGTCAAACTATTCTGTCCGAGTACAAGTCGGATTTGGGTCAAGTCGCCATGTCTAGTTCAGCTGGACCAATATGGAAATTGACAGAAGTGTTCAAGAGAATCAAAAATAGAAGCATATAATGATCGAAAAGTCACATGATGAAGGACAAAGACAACAATAAACACATCGGAGAAAAAGGACAAGCATTGCTAAAAAAGAAGCCACTGACAGCTTACCTTTGATAGAAGAGGTCTCGCGTCCGAACGATGCAATACAATAATTACATGGTCCCCGGACATTGCATCTAGCATTGACGGCAAAGTTCAGAAGCGAGGCCACATATCAGTTCCTGGAATATCAAGTATAGACAGAAGAACAAAGGAGTGCCCACAATGTGGGTTAAAAGCTTATAATTTTGCATTTAGCTGGAATGATGTAGATGGATGCAATTATGCCATCGCTTACACGGTTGGCACTCTTGTGTGCAAGTCAATACCAAATTCAAGTATCGGTTGAACACGACTGTTTTGAAACAGTAACTGAATCATGCAGTGGATGTGAAAAAGGACGATAAAAAAGTTTCAAATGCATTCTACCGAGTGATCTGTTTCCTCAAGATGAAGAAAATCGTATAATGAATTTTGAGTTGTATATCAAAAAATATTTATTTTAGGAACTACATTGAAGATAAAATTACAGGGGGAAATGAGGGAATAAAATTGAAGAGAAGTGGAGCTTCAAAATTCAATATTAAAAATAAAATAAAATAAAATAAAAAAGATAAATAATACCCATTTACAACACTATCTCCTCCATCCTGTTGGCTGCTGATGATCTCTACTACTTTCTGATTCACTTATGTCTGTACTCGGATTTACAGAATCAGGCTTATCTTGTGGAAAGTCACGGTTCTGAGTCGCAGAAACTCTTCCGAGACGACGTTCCTGCATTCAGTAGATAATTGTTAAGGGTGAAAATTTGAAAAATCCAAAAAAAAAAAAAAAAAAAAAATTTAAGAACACAGATAAGATAAGAGATTACTACATACATCTCGAACTAACAAATCATCTGCCTCGAGCATGTGGATGACATGCCCCATTTTCGGTCGCTTCTGCGCATCTGGATCAACACATCGAAGAGCGACCAAAAGAATACGTTTTAGTGCTTTTGAAGGTGGCATCTCAGGCAACTTTGGGTCCACCACTTCCTCGGATCTTCTATTCCCCACCATGTTTTTTAACCAGTCAACCAGATTTACCTGCAGTCAAAATGAAAGACAGCTTGGGTGAGTAAACATACAAACTTATATGAGACGGTCTCACACGTGAGATTTTCCCATCAACCTTATCATTAAATGGGGAATACCAAGGGTTTGGATTGGTCTCATATGCGAGACTGTTGACTGTTTCGTACAAGACTCACTGACGAATAAAAAGCAAGTTCTGAAAAAGCGACTTCAGAAATTTACCTCCCCGGGTGGCCGACTATAATCAACAGGGGTTCTCCCAGAAATTAGTTCCATGATAAGAATTCCGAAACCATATACGTCACTCTTCTCAGTCAACATACCGGTGCATGCATATTCAGGTGCTACATATCTTCAAAACAAAGAATTATTAGATGAAATCGAAACTACATTGTTTACCGATGCCAAACAGCAACATTCTACACTCACCCAAAAGTTCCCATCACACGAGTCGTGACATAACTCGTTTCAGAATTGAGCAATTTAGCAAGGCCAAAATCAGAGACCTTAGGGTTCCAATGCCGATCAAGAAGTATGTTGCTAGATTTTATGTCTCTGTGCACAACCTTGGGTTCAAGACCCTCATGAAGATAGGACAATCTGCAACAACAAGTGAGACCATGAGTTATTGCTCAATCTCGAACTACGTGCTGCTCAAAAATAAACACACATACTGCCATTAATTTTGTTTTACCCTTTTGCTGTTCCCAAAATGATGTTCATGCGGATATTCCATGTGAGAGGGCTGACTTCACCAACATCACCATGAAGCCACTGGTCCAAATTCCCATTGTCAACATATTCATACACAAGCATCCTAAACATCAACCAGATCCAAATTCAGTATTAGACCGCTCATATTATGAACTACTATATCAGTAAAATTAAGTTACGGCTTAGAAAAATCAGTACCTATAAGCCCCTTCGACACAGTATCCAAGCAACCTGACAAGATTCTTGTGTCTAACACGTCCAATTGCTTCAACCTCCACTTTGAATTCCTTCTCAGCCTGACCTCTGAGATGAGGTCACAAGTCAATACTCAATCGACGGAAAATATGACAGTATCACAGTCGACAATTTTAAGGTAAATCTAGAACTCAAGAATAAACAACAATGGATGTAAAATTAGCAAGCTTCTCCACTCTTAGAGAGTGGCCTACTAGTTAGTGATTAGTGGGCCGGATTCCTGAAGGCAGATGGTCCATCATCATTGTTGATTAAGTTCTATATTATACAGAAAATTCCATATTTCCATCATTTGTGCTTATGAATTATTAAAGAGGAGAATAAACATTAAAGAATTAAACTCTGATCTAAACCCCATCACAATAATTGAAAAACCACAGACAAATCAGGCCACTTTACAGCAACAAATTATGACCCAGACAAGACATGAGTAACAGCAAAGCGAAAAAAGAAATACAGAATGCATATCAATGATCAACACACTTCTAGCAGGAAAAAAGAAGAGGATGGCAAGTGTTTACTAGAGGCAGACTGAAATCTCCATTTTCTGTTTGCCAAGGAAAATAGAGGAAATTTGCAGAGACGACGTTGTAGAACCACTAATACAACATTTTCGTGAGTCGCATCAGAAGAACAATGCGCTGTAGAGAAGTTACAGGCATACCCATCACCGAGACTTGGCCAGCTAAACTAAAAACCAGCCACAAACACTCACATTACTCATTTCTATGAATTCAAATGGACCCGAAATCTACAGTTTCATCGAAATTCCAGGCTAGATCACATCCAAGCTCAATATGTGCACATTAAGCTATAGTAAATCACTGTATAAAACATCCAAGATCAATCTTGTTTTCAAGTAATTCACTAAAAATTCACCTCACATATCGATTACAGCAAACTGAAAATCAATCCCACTAACAAAGATCATATCTTTCAACAAATTACTCCCAACTCCATAATTCACCAAAAACAATCACAAATACTCCCTTCGTCTCAATCATTTCTTTACCTTTCATTAAAATATCCCTCGTAACAAATGATTGGGACGGAGCGAGTATAACCCAAAAAATCATAACAAACATCCATACACAATTCCTTTCAAAACCTGAAACCTCAATTCACTCATTAATCACAAAAACCACAAGAAACCCACTTCAAAACAATCAAATAACTCAAAAACCAGCAACAAAAACATCAAATTACGACGAAAAATACCTGTTATTCAAGAGATTTTTGACTGCAACTTTCGTATTATCAACTAAAATACCACTATAAACAATACCATAACCACCTTCACCAATCACATTTTCATCCGCCAAACAATTCGTCGCTAATTCCAATTCCCTTAACGTATACCACCTCCCCCATCCCAAATGCGATACTTCTGGACCTCCATACGACGTCGTATTACCCCCACCACCATTACTCCCACCACTATGATCACTCCCATTACCATGATTATTACTATTGTTATTATTATTGTTATTATTCGAGCGTAAGCTCTCTCCACTGGAGGGAGCTTTATCGGAAACCCCGAACACGACACGGTGTTCGGGTTTTCCGATATCAATCTGGATCTCGCCGGCGTTGGCGGCGGCGCGGTGGTGGGAGGTGGGGAGGATGATCTCCTTGATTTCTTTGGAAATCGGCGGGGTGACGGCGGCGGCGGCGGGTGGTGGTTTACGGCGGCGGGAAGTGAGGCAGAGAGAAATGAGGAAGAGGAGAAGGACAATGGTGGACCCTACAAAGATTCCGATGACTACCCATAAACGTAAGCCGAAAATTGAAGTTGGTTTTGAGAGTTCTGAGTTGACAAATGCGGCGTCGTATATTGACATTTTGTTTTATTACGGGTAAGTCGGATGTTCACCCGTTGATAACAGTGTATAATTTCCGCGCCGCTAGCTTGTGTAAGGTGTGGTGTGGTGTTACTTGCTAGTGTAATGGTGGCATTTGGAGGGAGTGTATTGACTAGTGAGAGGAGAAGAGAGGACAGAAGGAATCGATGGGAGAAAGTTTGTTTGATCTTTTATTAGACTGGACAGAATAATGGACCTTTTATATTTATTTATATTTATTTTTTAAAAAAATGTTTTCTGTTTTAAATATAGATATTAGAGAAGTGGGATGTACGAATGTTCGATGAACCTTATTGTAAAACAGATAGATAATTGATAATCGTAGGCAACTACTAACTACGGAGTACTAATTAGGTATAATATGACACGTGATATTTATAGGTGTTGAGCTTAATAGGAGTACATCCCATAAACAGATAGATAATTGATAATCTTAGCGTGTTTAAGGTAAGCATAGTTTAGAAGTACGGTAAATTTTGTTAATGACATTTCATTAATATCGGACTTTGACTATTAATCTTTTTTTTAGGTAGAAAGGGTATATTATCAAATTTTTGAAAAGATTGTTATAAGCAAGTAGTTGAAGGAGTTGAAGTAGAGTTTAGCAAAGTCAAAGGGCGAAGATAAGTTAGATTAAGGAAGTACCAAGTACGTGTATACAGTAACATTTATTACACACGTGAACATGATTGTGCGGCAAGGTAAAATAATCAACAGTAGTTTTGCCTACGTCAATATGACACAGGCTTACGGTAATTTATGGTCTGCATCTCTAATGTCTTTATTTAAGAAACACAAATTAATCTATATTTCAAGGACGTATGTATTTTCTCGGGTAATAATTTTTTTTGCGTGTGAAGGCTCCACAAGCCCACAGGGATAAATAAAATGTTGACGGAATTTAAACAGAAGTCATAAATCCTTGATCAACTCTACATATTCTAATAAAATAACCAGTAAAAAGGGTATTTTGTGGTTAATTAGGTAGTAGTCATTGAAGAACCCAAAAAATTGGCTGTCCTCATCATATCTTATGATATTAAGTTCAACTCATTATTAAATGTCTTCCTCACATAATGACATGCCTCGTGTTTAGAGCATGTATTACTTAAAAAGTAGAAATAAAAAATCTATTTCCTCCAATAATATCGTTTTTACATTTAAATGGAATATTATAAAGGTTTAGATATAAGAACAACGGTCGGAGGACATAAGAATTTTTATAAAAAGTACAGAGTAATCATATGAGGCAATAAAAATTATAAAATAACCATTTTACTTTTTAACAAATAATCACTGTTTATCACAAAATTGTCACTTTTTGTCGGTCGCACATAATGACTACTATAGAAATTCAGATTGTACCATAATCTCTGCTGCCTTAATAGAATTAGCAAAATTGAGGATGTGAGCAACATTGTCGAGGTAATACTAGTTACTCTATACATCGTCAGCCACCTCAGATCGTAAGGGAATTAAGGATAGCTGATCATTACCGGAAATTCTACATCCCGTTTGTTTGTCTATCATTCCATAGTGTCTCAATCATTACCGGAAATTCTACATGACCACCCAACATTGTTGTCCACCCAAGCCTCATCCACGACCGGCACTATACTGCATCCCTGCCGTTAAGAGACATGTCCCGTTCCTTTTTAAACCAAGACTACTTGATTGACAAGCGCACATCTGACAACCCATAGATCCTAGATCGACCATTTTCAGAATCAAGGAAATACAAAAGATGCAAAGAGAAAGTTGTAGTCTCAATATGAATTGGATAAGCCAACATACACTGATACACGGTCGTATGAAAACGACCAAAAAATCACATTGTTTCGAGAAAAGGTGAACAAAAGTAACATAGGAAGCTGTAAGACAAAGTTACATGACACTGCCTGTAACTCCGTAAGAATTGATACAGATTGTCAGCAAGGGACTAAGGGATAATCAGGGAACCTGTAAGAAGATTCAATTTTTATATATAACCTTTTTCCCGACATCCCTTGCAATACTTTCTTTCATGGTACATTTCCTCAAAATTTCGATACAAAGTTAATAAAACTCGAAGAAAACTAGGCTTACAGGTGAAATGGCAGATTGGGACAAACAACCTTGTGTGGTATCATCATCAGTAAATTCATCGGTAAATTCATCAGTCTTCTTTTTTACCAGTCTCATCAATCGCAGATAATCTTTCCACCAAGGGTGGGTGAGAAAAGTGGTAGGCCGAGTACCATGGATCCGTATTCATAGCTGACAAATTCTCCTCCTGGAAAATTAACACAGCTCCAAATTATGAATTCAAATTGCATAGAAAAGGCATGGCATCAAACATCAATCCAGTGTTACCCTGACTTGAATACAAGAGTGCATGTTGAAGTGTCGGACAAAGGTGCATGTCATAGTGTCATTTAAGGCTGTTTCGTATAAAAGTTCGGAAATTTTTTGGCTTAAAATAGTGTCAAAACTGTTTTCTAGTCTCAGTCACTTCTCTGAAAACCAGTAGACAGAAGTCGAGGAACAAAGAATTACAATTACTCCCTCGATCTCACAAGAAAGTTCATAGGTCCCACCATTTTCCCTCACATGATGGTGGTATGAACTTTATTGTGAGACAGATTGAATAATACGGAGTAGATACAAAGCTGACGTGACTAAGTTTAAGAGCAACAGTTAATAATTACCTGCAATTTAACAAGACCAGCCTTGAGCTGATTTGCATATCCTAACTTCTTGGCGAAAGCGTCAGCCTGGGCATAAAACAAACAATTGTTAGACGACCGTCTCATAATATGGGATCAATTAAAAGTAGATGTCCATAGCTTTGGAAGTTAAAGGATACATCAGAAGTTGCTCGTATATCATAGGTCATTTTCCGATGATAAAATTATTGATTGATGATACTCATGACCTAGTTCAAAATCCTTTTATACCAAAAAAAAATATACTAACGGTTGTCTGGAACATAAAATGTCAAGTATACCTTAGGAACTTCAGTATGATTTGATCTAAAAAATCAAGCAACTTTGATAATTAGCAGTATAAATGACTTAAACACGACCTGCAGATGAAATATTACCTGAAACTCGAAGGCCCGGCTCAGTAAGTTCATACCGAAGCCTACAAGGTGTTGCAGAGGTATAACTGTGTGCTGTAATCAAGCGTTGGAAGATATTAATATACATTTTTGCACAAAAGGTCTTAATTGGCCAAAAACAAGGTTAGGAAAAGTATGATACCCTAGAGCATCCTAACCCTAAAAAATCACAATATAAAGAGTATTGGCAAAATAAATCCAAGCAAAATGAACTCAGAGTGAAAGATCAGACAGCATAGAAAGGATACAAAACTCAACAACCAAGCAAGCAAGTATTGGCAAAATAGATCCCTGTTTAAAATGGCGATACTGATCGATCTCAGTGATACAGATAAGAGAGTGTGGCTTATAGGTATAATGACTTGCATATTATTGCTGAATGCCTGGCTCACAAGAATCGTACTCCGTCCATCTGATTTACATTGTCACCATTTGACTGTATGTCATATTTAAGATTCAGATGGAATACTATCATCACCCATTGCATAAAATTATGGCTATTATTTTCCCCTTTTATAAACGAAGTGTGACTTAGCTAGGATTAGTATGGAAAGTTCACCTTTTATATACTACATACTAGATATAAAAATGAGGAGGAAATACTACGTTCGCCTATTTGTTCAAACAACAATAATAACACCATACCATGTAAGATGATGATCAAATAATCTGAACATAGCACGATACGCCTAAAACTTTAAACAGGGCTAATTGATAGACTTCCAAATGATAGGCGTCTTCGTGCGGTCAAAACATTTACGGTATACACCAGACAAACTAGCATCAGGCTCTTTGTGCCAAGACATTCAATTTTCCAATCAACTAGCAGACAAGTAAGCACATATGAAGAATATCAAGAGGATTATCTACGTTAGAAACAAAGGTAAAGGATGTATACATGTACCAGGCAGAAGCTTGTGATTCAGGACACAACAAGAAATATATCAAAAAAAAAAGTATTGTCCATCATCATCAAGCCAAACCTGAAAGATGATAAGACCGATGAGAACAGGCTGTGTATCATGAAACCCAAAACTCTCAAACAAATCCTTCGAATTTCTCACAAGAGTATAGCCTCCAAATTGCAATAGCGTAAGAATCTGCATTATTTCAGAAAAGCAACGAGTGTCACCATACCATAACATACCTGTTAAATGTGGCAAGATTACAAAGCATAGCTAGCAATAAGAAAGAGACACAAAATAGTAGGGAGATGATAAGGAAGGTTGAGGCGCTGAGGAAGATGTTATAATAGGAAGTAATTACCTGTAGAATTAAAGGTACCCAGTAAAATTCACAAACACAATTATCCGTGAAGAAAATGTTAAGTTCCCAAGTACATCCCAAACAAATTCCAGGGAAGCTCATTGAATACAATTTTGCGCCATTAATAACGATTAACTAAAAAACGAAATTAATAACTCTGCAACCCAATACAAGACTGCTGCTTATCATATCGAGTAGTAAGAGTATATTCAGGGAAGCCTGACACCGTGGAATCTGAATTTATTCTACCATTTAACTATCTACATGCCCAGGTCTAAGATAAGTAGCTTAAAGATATGTCTAGAAAATATATATTACCTGCATAGTAACGAAAGTGTACATGGTATGATTGAGTTTCCAGTGCCCTAGTTCATGTGCAAGAACAGCAACAACTTCATCATCCTTGCACTGCAAAACAGGCAATCGAGTTATATGACTTGTACGTATACCAAATTACCAATGTCTCAACAACTTCAGGATCCTCTGGATGCATCACTTTATGATATAAAATGTTTTGAATAACAATAAATCCAGCAAATTCAACAACGCTTCGAGATCAACAATAGCAGAAACTACAGACACAAATAACCAAAAAAAAAATAACTCCCTCTAACTCATTTATATCGTCCCCTTTGATTTTGACAATCAGATTCGACGATAATCAAATTTAAACCCTATATTCTCACAATATACGATAATTACAACTTTTATAAAAGATAATAGGAAAATAGTTGTTTTGATAAATCATCTTAATCCGTAGTGACATTGTAACTTTACATATATTTGGAGAGACTAATGTCAAATCGAAGCAATATAAATGGGATGGAGCCATGGAGGTACTATCTAGTACCAATATCTTCATGTGCAATTACCACACACAAAAAATTGGCACGCATTATCGTCCAATATTTAAGTAAAGCATCTTTGCCATGGAGCACCTAATTACGTAAAGCTCTGACGTACACGAAGGAGAGAAACATTCATCTATAATTCAGTCACTAAGTCACATAAATCAAAACAGAGACATAGACTGTCGCTATAAGTCTCTCCATGCAAGATGGAGTACAAATGGGAGAAAATAGGTTATTCAAGGAACCCTATCATGAGTGACTAATGATTCTCTAAATGACCATAATGCCACATTTAAAACCATTAAAAATACACAGGTAAGGTCTAGAGACTACCTGTTGAACCAATGTGTCAAAAAGAACTATGCGCTTGTTCTTGAAGAAACCGTACATGTAAGCCTGGCAAGAATTGAAACAATCTCCAATGAGAGTGAGTCATAAGGGACTCCCAAGTTGCAAGGTAAAGGATTTCACTACCAAGAAGTAAAATTCAATGCTAAAATTTCAGTATCGTATTGGCTAGTACAACAGGACAAAAGCGCTTGCTTGCAAAATTGTAATCAAATAAGACAGAAA
>JAGPOY010002352.1:0-14989 GCA_018983105.1 Silene uniflora | reverse complement strand
TCAACTTTCCCAATTGAATTAGGTTTTGTTTGATTAAATTGACTTTATATGTTTAATTTGTTGCATTAATTTGTTTATTTTGGTTATGTGAATTTGGGTTAGGTTAATTAGGTTGTCAACTTTTTCTGTTATGTCAAATCATGTGAAATGTTGCTAAGGCAGAATAGACTAAGTGAAGGCAAATTATACTCAGGTAAACTCGCCATTACAAATGGCGGTTTTGGCTTTTAAACCCGCCATGGCGGTTCATAAAAACTATGCCTACGTGGACCCCTAATTGAGAAATATTTTTTAACCCCAACCCCTCTGAACAGCGACGGTGAGTGGCCATTTAGGCCATTCTGTGCATTGTTAGTACCCCTCACTCTTCTCTTCTTTGTATTTTGAGCTGACTATTTAATGTTACCCATCAATTTTATATTAGCGCAATTCGTGTTACAGTAGATCAATTTCCTCAATTTGCCAAATTTCTGCTTGATTCACAAATGGATGTTTGCGCAACTTTTTCCGGGTTTAAATTGTTGTTACTCTGCCCCGTCCCAATCATTTGTTACCTTTGATTAAAATATCCCGCACAGAGAATAAATAGTGGTAAACAAATGATTGGGCATTTGACTTGCAGTGAGTGATTGAATTGGCAGCCATGCTAGGAGGTGCTCGCGTCCGTCTTAATGGCTGGCAGCAGGCTGCAGTTGCTGTTGGTTCGGCCTTTGGTGCATTATTAGACCCACGAAGAGCAGACCTCATAGCGGCCTTGGGAGAGACTACTGGGAAGCCTGCTTTTGAAAGGGTTCTTGAAAGGATGAAGAGGGATCCTGAAGGCAGAGTATGTTTTTAGTTTACTGTATCAGACCAATTTAATTTTTCATCCTGTTTAAAATGCTCATTGGTTAGTCAAATATTTGGTGTCAGGCGGTCATTCTTATGCTAAATTTAGTATAATTTTTTGGGAATATAATGCCGATCATGGTAGCTCTTTATTCACGTAAGCTTTCTCTTTCCTTGTGTCTTCGACTTCCTCCAGTCTTGGACAACTGACGGACTATCTTGTGGTTTTCTTTGGTTTCTCTTAGAAGAGCGCGGGATCTGTCTGTTGGGACTTCACTATTCAGTGGAGGTTTGGTGTTCCCTAACAACTTAGTTTGATCTTAACATGGCGTGGTCGGTCATAGCATTTGGTTGTGTGTGTATGTGTGTGTGTCTAACAACTTAGTTTGATATTACCGCCGTGAAACTTGTGTTATGGTCATAGCATTGTGTGCGTGCGTGCGTGTGTCAAATTAATGGTGGACTTATTCCATGTTTGGTTTCATTCACAAGTTCTCTGTTGTAACATAGCTACTTAGATGAACTTCCATGAGCCTTAAAAATGTAAATTGATGTTGCTGCTGTCAAACTTTTGTTGTGGTCACAACATTTCTAAGTAAAAGGATAGACAGCTCTTTGATCTCTAGGCCTACAATTCCTTATGGAATGAGAGTCGGTTATTAGTTTTCTTTTTTCGTGTTGACTAACATCCCTACCTGAGTACCTGCACACCTTGGGGATAATGAAGGCAAATTATTGGGTAGATCCCTCTCGTCGTTGGTTTCATTCACAAGCGTTAGGAATTGGACTCTAACCACTTGTGAAGAGATGAGAGGCGCACATGATTTACCACTCAAATCAACCAATTTAGGTAGATTTTAAATACCTTGGTTTGTGGTTGAGATGTTCCTAGTAATTTCTAAACAACTTTATCTAATGCCTTCTATTTATTCAGGCGGTACTCCTGGAAAGACCACGAGTTATATCAGCAAATGTCGGCCACGCATGGGACCTACCTGAAAACACTTTTGGAGCAGCATATGCAAAGTTCATGGGGTCCAGGAACTTCTCTCCAGACGACAGGCCACCTGTACGATTCATGGATATTGAGGAGCTAGCATATGTGGCAATGCGGGCCCGAGAAGTTCATGACTTTTGGCACACCCTCTTTGGGCTTCCTACCAACTTGATGGGCGAGTCGGCTTTGAAGGTCATAGAGTTCCAGCAAATGCAGCTTCCAATGTGCTTCATGTCAGTCATTGGAGGCTCAGCAAGATTCAATCCTAAACAAAGATCTCTGTTTTTTCAACATTACTTTCCCTGGGCTCTCCGTGCTGGAATGAATTGCTCAGATCTTATGTGCTTGTATTATGAGCGCCACTTTGACGAGGATTTGGACACTGTTCGCCGGAAATGGGGGATCGTTCCCGCCCCTCCTCAACCAACTAGGTCAGGCTAAATTACGCACAATTCGAGACATAGAATCCTTGTTTTTGTTACGTGTATTTCAGGTCACAAGAAGAGTTTTTGGATCATAGAATCCTTGATCTGGAGTAGTCACTTCATAAGTTGTAATGCAGCTCCTATTTTGGAGTTACTATTTTGTATATGACGAATTGGCAACGCTATTTTCAAGCAGAAAATTCTCTTGTGCGACTTTAGCAGCTTCTTATTACTCTATTGTTTGGATGGAGTCAACTTTTACGGAGTACATGCATAGCCGCCAAAGAGTCTTTATCAGACATTTTGGGGTAGTAAAACTGTATTTTCCATCACAGTATTTCGGAATTTGAGGTAGCAATTGCTACTAAATGCTTTTGCCTCTAGATAGGAAGAGGAGACAACAACTACTAATGGCAATAGTCTTACCGTGATGAAGTTGCCAGTGTTCTGACCATCAGCACGATGATAGTTATTTGTAGGCCTATTAACCCCAGCAGGAACAGCAGGAGATTGCTTGGCCTCAACTGATTGACTGACAGGCTTTTGTGCTGGGGCAGAAGGGGCCTTTCTTACAGTAATTGATGGAGCATTGTTAGAAGCAGGCTTTGGAGCTGTAGTCTTAGGAGGTTCTCCGCTTCCAAACAGGTAGCCCAAGGAACTCTGCCCACCTCCTCTGCTGACACCGCGCCCCATGTCTTATGAACCCTAACAATGGTCAATTGATTTGCAAGTTAATAGAGGAAGAGTGAATCTTGTACATATGTGGGACTAATCCTCATTTAATAATGATGTTAATGGGTTGCAAGACCGTCTCATATGAGTTTTTGTACATTAAAATCGCTCATTCATATGAGGTTATGGCAGGGTCAGTGCATATAATTAAAAACTCAGAAAGACGGTAAGTTCAGCATGATGAGAAAAGAAAAAACATGTTTCCCTCCCACAGAGAAGATCACCTTATAGTACTTGTTCAAACCCAATGCATCGATCAACTTCGACATTCCTAAACTACATGACACATTGACACCTAAACACTTGCAAATTAAAGACCTGATAAAAACCATCTTGTTTAATGTCTGCAGTCTACCAAAGAATTCGGAATTTTGGATATCAACAACGAATCACCACCGACTCCGTAAGCATTTACTTTCCATGCACATCTCAACATCACTCCCCTCAAACTAAAAAGACATGAAATGGTAAGACTCTTTTACCACAGATCTAGAGAAGGTAAAATCACAAAATGCAAGTTAAAGAAAGATTCTAAACGCACAACTGCGATATCAATCAACAAACCAACAACCATTACCCCAGTGCCTCAAGGGCTCCGACAAATTGCAGGTTAAGGGGGGATCGAATGTACGCTGTCTTACCCTTGTGCTAGCAACACAAAAAGGTTGTTTCCGAATTAACAAAGACCCTTCAAATGAAATAAGTTGCAGCAAATTTGATCATCAAAATTCAGCCAAAAAATAACATGAACAACAACAAAAATAAAGGGAAAAACATATCAATTATAACGGCGAAAATTCGACAATTCCCTGATTCATTTTCATACAACCCAAAATTATTAACACAAATAAATGCAGTTAACCAATCATCAGACATACAAATAGAGCAAAAAGTTACTCCCTCCTACCCACATCTAATGTCCCTTTTGCCCCAATTTTTTACCCATCAAATTGTCCATTTTGCTTTTTCCCATGAATTATTTGGACTTATCTACCCCCAACTCACCCAACTATACATTACTTTTTATTATTCTATTCAATTTCATAACACCCTCTCTCCTATTATCTTACCCCTACCCATTACTTTTTATTATTCTATTCAACCCCATAAATTTTCTACTTTATCCCAAAAGGGACATTAGATGTGGGTAGGAGGGAGTACAAAATTTGTATTTTTTTTGAAGAAATCAAACATAAACACTAACAGAAAGTCAGAAATCATACAAATATAAAAGAAATGAAGCTAAATTAATAAAGATTAAGATGGTGTAATTAGAAAAGGGTATACCTAGGTAGATCTGAGAAATGGATGAAAAGGGAAATCAAGAAGGTTGAGCCGTTGAGGGAAAGCAAAGGAAGGAGATACCTGAGGCAATGTTATGAATGACAAATGAGATATTTGTATGGAGAAGGAAATAATAGATTTAATATTCTAATTATGTGACGGGAATTTTGAAAAACGTATCAATTTTAACTCTTAAACATGAAGCTAGTCAAGTAAATAGACACGAGACAAAAAGTAAAAATGTTTTAGGAATGACAATAAACTTGGCTATTAAACCTGTTTTAATATGTTCGTTTTAAGAGAGGTCAGCTGAGATTAGTCACATTTTGTTCGTCTTAATTCAAACGGATACCATCGATTAAAGGAGTAGTCTTTATACTTGATAGTAAAAAAGGAGGTGGAAGGAGCAGCAATAACGTGATACGGAGTAATAGTGACTTATGGGGTCTGCTTGTCACGTCCAAATATGATGCTGGTCATCTTGTCGATAACTCTTTCCGTCTTAATCATTTGTTTATACACTTCAGTTAATTAAACTGTCGACGATGAAATTACGACTTTTAATAGACTAAAAGCTTGATTACATCACAAAATCTCATTGAAGACACACCATATCCGTCACAAATGAAGACGAATACCATTTCCTCTCACAAAATACTCATCAATGGTTTTTGCTAATAAGATTTCTAGTAGTTACTTTAAGATAGAAGATATGGGCAAGAGAAAAATATGTAGAGACGAACAAAAGATTTATCATATTGATTATTGAGTATATGTAAGTGGAAGCATATCCGACTCAGTTATCTCAGGACAAGGTCAGGACGAAACTGCCTTCTATTTTCTTGATTACGGAGAAACTAATAAGAGAATCGGATCCCAGTACGTAGGCCACTATTTTCTTTTGTGCTTTATTTGGCATCTAGCATTTCTTTACTATTTTTTGGTGGCCTATGGGCTATGGTATGGACAACCACATGCACTGTGCTTCTAACGTTTTCCATCTGAGTCCGGCTTCTCCGACCAATTTACGTGTCTCATCTTGTATCACTATCTCTTCTTTTTGACACGTAAGCATTAATCATTAAAAAAGGGGTTAAGTATTAATCACTTCTCAACTTTCCCCTCGCATATTTCAGAAAGCGTAAAGAATTCACTAGAATGAAAGAATAATACAAACAGGTTGTCTCAAAACTAAATTGCTTGTACGCTTTGCCGGGGTTGGAGCCCTTGGAGGTACAATCCTGACCTATGTCCATTCAAAAATGATGTACCAATGTTACATAAGCACTTCTTCTGTCTAGAGGCATATACCTTTAATGTATTGTGCGGGTTTTCATCGAAGCACTCTACCAGTCAAGAGAATGCAGTTCGAGTATCCTGTCAAACCGAAAAGGCTCTCAATTTTTACCTGCAAATTTAACAAACAGAGACATTAGAATTAGACTGGTGTCGAGCTAGACCATAATCGGTCAGATAGACGCAATCTGGCGAATGATTCCGAACCTTTTTCTAACTTTTTGGCTGTCATTTTGGAATGGAGTACTCCATGATCCAAAAACTTTCGGGTTCAGGTAGCTGCTGCTCCAGATATGCTTATACTACTACGACAAGAAAAATACTTGGCAGCAGCTACTACGGCCAAGCTTAGAGCACCAACTCTGACTGCACTCAGAGGACCGTAGCCTTTTGGTTTGGTTTTAGTGGGCAGTTCAGTCTCGAGCTGGACCTGATGCAACTGCAAAGATGAAGTTTTCATGAATCTCGAGTACCTATCGACTTCTTCCCTTGTCAGAGCGGGCTTCAGAGAGCTTTTCACGGTCTGAAAATGTCGATCATTCACAATTGTGGCAGAAATGTATTCTCTCAAAGCGACAATTCCAGCTTCTCTACAGAGTCCTTCCAGCTCGGCCCCTGTGAAAAATTCGGTTTCTTCCGCTACTTGTTTCAGATCAACATCGGATCCCAGTTTCATTTTTCTTGTATGTACTTTCAATATCTCATGTCGACCTTCAAGGTCTGGGGGTGGTACATAGAGTACCTGAACAAAGCCGAATCCGTAAATGGTCAGAAAAATGGAATACTACCGAGTTAACCTGGATTACATAGGATAAAGAAAAATGGCTCATTAAGTTTACTGCAAAGTATCAGTTGTTCGATGCAATCTCGCCAATAAAGGAATAAACTCTCAGACATTTTAAATATAAGCCCTAACATAATTCTCAAAATGCCAAAGGCTCAATGGGCCTCATTTGAGTCATTTCTACACAAAGATTGCAAATCCCATTTTCTCGCCCAACCCCTTCTTTTCTACATAATGAGAGGCATGTCCCGGCATAATCAAAGGTAAAAACACTAGAAACCCAATGACTCGACAGCAACAATGACGACAACGACATTACCAAAATGCCTCAATCACTCAATGACTCCCACCTATGGCAGGGTAAGAAATGAGAAGATGAGACAAATATGCAATGGCCCATAACTAAAAGTCTAAATCTGTGTCGCAATATATAATGACACACTACCGTTTTTTTGTTATTCCATCATGATCCAAATCAAAGAATAGTGAGTCATTTGGCCCCGCTGAAAAATGAAAACAAACCCCATCATCTCAATAGAGGAAAAACATCTAGCCAATTCCCATTGACATTTAAAATTTAATTCTACCACAGGATTCTCATGTCCACCTATCATGGTCATTTTAACATGCAACTACCGAAGTCGACAGATTAGGCACAAGTATTTTTTGTGCACAGGAGATAAAGAGTTGATTTACCAAATCAAACCGCCCTGGGCGCATAAGAGCGGGATCAATTGCATGAGGTCTATTTGTGGCCGCGAGTACAAGTATTCCCTGCAATATACAAGATAGAGGCGGGAAACATAAGTTGCCTCCGTGGTTTATATTCGAAAAAAAAGGTACATCAGAGTCCTAATAATGTGTGACCATGATCAAGTCCACTCTGTGCACGTCAATATAATTTCCAAGAAGATGTGTGATTAGTTTTGTGCCAATCTTTCTATACGTAGAATGTAGATGAAATTTAATTAATTCAGGATTATTACATACTTTTGCTTGCTCCAAACCGTCCATTTCAGTCAACAACGTTGACAAAAGCCTCTCGCCAACTGAAATATTGCCACTTGCCGTCCCACCTCTGCAATTGAACAATCACCATTAAACTTTCTGAGTTTGACATTGTAATAGAAAGATTGCATGTTACACAGCTAACACAATAGAGGAAAATGGCAAAAAAGACCTCCATAGGAAAGGACCCACGAGGGAAAAAAAAAAGAAGTGAAAAAGTCATCACTTTAGTTCTGAGACTTGTGCAATTCACCACTCTATATATCACCGCCATTTTCAGTGACGGCAATTACCATGCAAAATGGTCGCAATATCAGTGCTCAAATCACTATTTCGAGATATCTTTATGGTGTATATATTTGCATTAAATTAAATGCCTAGTCTAAATTTGATGATGCCATAACAAGTAGACGTTCAAAATTTTGACTGATACACATATTAAACAAACAGTTCCAGCAAAAACTAGTATACATATATTACATAGAGATCAACCTCCTTCCCGCAATGACATCTGCCTCGTCAAAAAACAAAATGCTTGGTGTTGCAAGCCTTGCTCTCCGGAATGTGTGCCGTAACAAAGCCTCACCCTCTCCAACGTACATTGAATATAATTCTGCGCCACTGTTCGAAGTAACCAACATAGTGAGAAGACAACTATAGTACAAGACTCTGGAAAGGGAAAAGAAATGTGAAAAGGTTGACTATTTCAAAGGAAAATGACATAAAAAAAAATATGAAAAAATAATCTCAGAAACATCCTCTAACATTGTTTTTTTTTACCAAAGAATTGTATCCTTAATATTGTATATCATGCACTGAGTGTAGACGAAAAATAATCGGCAACATGGTACTATGGTAGTCTCCCTTGACGTCAAATATTCCTAGAAGCTTGATTAGCTTCACAAATGCAATATGAATGTGCCCTATTACATTGAAGATATTGTTGTAATCTTCTTACACTTCAGGAACAAAATGCTTAATGTGGGTTCATTCTTCAAAATTACTCCCGGTTAAAGTTAGACTAAACCACATGACCATACAAAAAAGTAATAAACAGATGACTTCAGAATGGTGTCAGAATTTTAGAGCCTACACGAGAAAGAAGCAAGATCATATTCAATTAACCCTCCTCTCAAGCTCTTATAGCATAAATTAAAAGGCTTATTCACTTAAAACTGGCTTATATGTAGGTCTAGTGGTCTACAAAGAATCAAAGAATGGTTCACTAAAGCGTCTGCACTTCTCTTATGTCATGAGGCAGCAACCAACGGGTGCAAATTATTTTTAACTATTAATCATTTAGAAACATCCTATATGTGCTGAAGAACAGAGGGGTCGATTGGCATAAAATCTTACCCACCACACCTTGCCATGGGTGAGAGTCTTTGCGGCAACCTCAACAACTTCAATCTTACCAAGTCATAATTCAAATAGGAGTAACATAGAAGCAAAACCCATCATTCCATCTGGATACTATCTAATAGTAAACGCTATTAGATCAATGAGAAAATCCACCGTAAAAGGCAAAAAGCACTGTTAAAAAAGTTACCTAAGTGAGAAAAAGGAAGCTTGAGCTGCATGGGCTGCCGCTTTAGCAAGAGTTGTTTTTGAACATCCAGGAGGTCCATGAAGAAGAATTCCTCGCATGGGAGATATGCCCATCCTTGAAAATGCAGAAGAATGTTTAATAGGCCACTCAACTGCTTGCTGAAGCTTTTTCTGTTAACCATCGGAACACATCAAAATCAAACACAATGTCCTGAAATTAGTCCTAAAGCCCCTAATAAACACTTCTTCTTTGTAAAATCAGTTTAAATGTCACTAGATACCTACAGGCTACAACAGTTTGTAAAACATATATTGTCTAAATTCAGTCGTGCAACATGTCACAAAAAATTAACTACTTTGTTCTACTTCTCAGGGATCATGTATGTCCTTCTAACATCTCGAAATAATTATCATCCAAAATGATTGATGCTCTTAAAGCCTAAAGCTCCATTCTCTTCCCCGTAGTGAAATTTACTATCCTGAGTTTAATTCAGTTCTGCATCAGACCATAAATGCAATGTAACATTCATTTTTATTCCGACACATCATCTACTTCAGGTCACTCTTACACTTAAAAACTTAAAAAAACACTGCTCATAGTGCACCAACCTTCAAATCATTTAGGCCTCCAATATTATCCCAAGACACATTTGGTATATCAACCGTCACACCTCTTGTAATGCTTGGACCCACAATAGACTTTGCAACCTTCCAGTCATCTTCTATGATGCACCATAAACCATCATCACTAGATTGAGTTGCTCTTTGTAGAGCAGACATTGCGGCCTCACGACATAAAGCTTCCAAATCAGCCCCAACGTATCCATTACATGAGGTAGCTAATGCTTGCAAATTGACACCAGGGTGAAGTCTAAGCTTTCTAGTGTAAAGCTGCAATACAAATAGCCACAAGCAACATAGCCTTAGTCCCCTCGTGGCAAAAAAAATATTTATGGCCAAATATCTTATATTAGGTGTTCTCTACATTAAGCATGAATGTCAGTTGATGAAAAGCCAGCCACACTCACCAGCAAGATCTCTAGGCGCTCATTCTCATTTGGAGTTGAAACTTCCACTTCAGTATCAAAACGTCCTGATCTCCTGAGTGCTGGGTCAATAGCGTCAACCCTTTTGACACCAGCAATAATTGTTAGTCCATATATGTGAATATAATTTATAGGTTAACAAAAAAAATGAATAGAAACAAAATCCAAAATTTCACGTTAGAAATTCAAACACACATACAAAGCTAAATTAAATGTAATGGCAGAGAGAACAAAAAATGGAGAGCTGATAACGCTGATAACGCTAAAAACAGGATGAAAATGAAATAAGCCAGTGAGGTGGAGACATGGAGTTGCTTAGCTATAGTTGCACATTGACTGAGATTCAAGATTCCCCTATTACTATTTCAAATTTCCGAAGTTTCTTTAGTGTAAAGGGAGCAGCCATAAAGGCATTTTTGATGCTAACACGTTGGAACCTAGCTAATCAGCACTTTGTATTTTAGCTAGCAATAGCACCACATACAAACACATTCATACTAATACAATCACGACGTGCAATATAAGAGTGAATATCAGTATGAAGACCAAGACCAACCTGTTTGTTGATGCGACCACGACAAAAGGAGGGACAGATGATGTGGCCTGATTGGAGTCCATAAGTGTAAGGAGTTGGGAAGCCAAACGAGCATCTTGTTCCCTTCTGGAGTTGGCATGGCACAATGACATTCAGCATAAATATATACAAAGAAAAGAACAATCATATCAAGGCTATCATGAGCAAGATATTTCACGTTTAACGCTTCTGACTCAGTGAGTTATTCTTTATAAACAGTCAAACCTCTTATACAAGAATTATGCTACTCTTGGTCATGAATTTTATGTGCTACCATTTGGTGTAATTAAGTTCAACTGAGATATCCCAACATATCCCAACAGCAGCAAACTTATACTTCTCTCCAAATCGGATTTTCTACAAAATATTTATCCGAGCCCCTTTAATTTGTTTGACTTTTGAGAAAAAATAACTTGCAAACAGACATAGTGGCCCAGTTGGCTAGGCTAGGAAGTCCTAGAAAACATTTTTTTTACCAATCCAAAATCAAAATGTCAAATTCCAAATATATAAGAACTTAATAGAATAACAACATGGTGCTATCTAGCATGCAAATATACATCTCTTTAGAAAAAAAAACAGCTTTTCACTTCTTGGAAGGTTGGAATGTACTATCATTTATTTTTTGGGTGGGGAGGGATGAAATTACTAAATATTTCCATAGACGTGTATGCATAATTGCATACCACTTTACATACCTAGAATTGCGACGAGGACAGAGGGCATCAATCTCATCTATAAAAATAACTGATGGCTTGCCTGACGCTGCATGAGAAGATGCTTCCGCAAAAGCCTCTCGAAGGACTTTCTCACTTTCTCCTACATGTGCTCTATGAACCGTATGTGGACTGCAGGTAAAGCAAGCAAGTGCAGATAAGTAGATCACGACATAAATCATCATATCCGCAAGCTCAGACAATGGCTCCCAACGATATCAATAACATATATTGGCAGAATAAGTAGGTAGGAGCAACCTTACCCCTGCGCTAAGATGTTTTTAGGAATATGGATGACCATACGATGGAAATTATACCCAAAATTGTAAATTGTAATGAATGACAGACATTTTGATGAGCCCTTTTACTTTATTCTATCATTTTCCAAAGCCGAAGAATACTGAATCTTTAATGATAATAGAAATGTTGCTTCCATGTCTATGGAATGACAAAAATATTAAGCAAACTAAAACTCCAAATAACTATGAAAAACCTGATCAAAGTCAGCCTGGCATCACATTCCTTGACCACCGCACGCACCAAACTCGTCTGAAATACAAACAAAACGCAACACCGAACATAAACTTTAATTCACTAGCTATTTTCAAGGACATCAACATACCAAAAAAACCTGGCTAGCATATAATGGCAAACTGCCAGCCTCGGACGGGACGGTTAGGTAGAACACTTGCAAATGCAAATAAAAAAACAGTCTATAAAAATTAAATCTTCACAAATTCATATTTCAAAAACACAGAATTAAACTTTTTTTATGAATCACAATTCACCATACTAAATATCTAGGTTTTCAGCATTACAAAAAGGATTCAAGGATTATAGCCCGTGGGGGGCTACATAGTACCAAGGGGTAGCACTCGCTACCCCAAATCCCAAAAAAATAGTTAAAATTATCGATCCTACTATCTGTAAATCTCCGAATATGAGGCCTTAGCAAAGATATTAAACTACAGGAAGAAAGTTTGCTACCCAAATATTTCATTTCCCTTATAGGATACATAACTAATCAACCAATTTTATGAAAATTCACAAGAACCTAATTAATCAATCAACCATTAAATATAAAATCAAATAAAGAAGAAAGGAACATACTTTACCAGTACCGGGAGGACCATAGAGCAACAACCCACGTCTCCACTGCAAAAAAAATCATAACTTATCATAACTTTATAGTTTAAGAATGACATTCTACATTGATAAAAAAAAAACAGACGAGAGCAAATTCCCGTTTAAGACGGGTATATCCGTCTTAAACTTAAAGCAAGAAAGGAGAAAAAGAAGGGTACTTTGAGACCAAGGAGTTGAGCATGAGAAGAATAGTGGAGTGGGTAAATAATAAGTTCTCTGAGAGCTTCAAGTGCTTCACTGTTTCCTGCAATGGCTTCTTCTGCTCTCCATTCACTATTGCTCTCCATTTTTCTTTCGCACTTGCAAATGTTACGGAACACAAAACAAACACAAAAACTTGTGAGAGACTGCCTCTCAATAAATTATTGAGGGACGACCCAGTTAGAGAATTTGGATCCCAATTTTTACCATGTTATGATATGGTAAGTTTTATTAATTTAGTTAATTAATAAATATTCTATTCATGGTAGTTACTATCTAATCTCCTAATATTGCCCTTCCAAAATATCCTATTATTCTACAAATCTTCTTCTCCTTCCAACGACGTTGTTCATATCCCCTCGTTCTCCAACGACATTATCCATCACATTTACAATGGAAATCGATCAAGGTTTTTTTTCCTTTTCTTTTCTGTTTTATTTTGTATATCTAACAATTATGTGTATCGAAAATCATTCGTTCAATTGTCGTCACAGTAGATGAGATCCACCAAGAAACGGTGATGACTATGGAAGTACATGACGATTCGTTATAAATACAAGGTATTATTATCTATTATTGATTATTGATTATTGATTTATTTCCTTCGTCTTAAAATTTTGTTTACAAACTAATTTCCTTTCATTCCGATTTGAAGCATTGTCGATTTAATAATGATGTTAATGGGTTGCAAGACCGTCTCATATGAGTTTTTGTACATTAAAATCGCTCATTCATATGAGGTTATGACAGGGTCAATGCATATAAAAACTCAAAACTCAGAAAGACGGTAAGTTCAGCATAATGAGAAAAGAAAAAACATGTTTCCCTCCCACATAGAAGATCACCTTATAGTACTTGTTCAAACCCAATGCATCGATCAACTTCGACATTCCTAAACTACATGACACATCGACACTTGAACACTTGCAAATTAAAGACCTGATAAAAACCCTCTTGTTCAAGCTGATCTTTAGTTAAATAGATTTGCCTAAAACTACAGATGGATGACGACAACTCTGTAAACCGCGGCACAAAATGGATAGTCTAAACAGCTCTGGAAAAAATTGAAATTCAATGGAGCATGTTCGCCAATTGGACGTGGTATTATCGGCAGACCATGAATGTTAATAGAACAATTCATCAATAAACGCGAGTTTAAGTTGTAAACTTGAATGCGGAACTATAAGGGTGATTTAGTTCAATTGTTGTCTAAGGATTAATCATTCATTTCGGAATTCCTAAAGATTGGAGAATTTCCATAGTTGGTAGTGCTATTTCCTTGTTTCGAACTCCTATCACCAAGATATCATGTCAACAAACACCATCACAGAAAACGAACCGAGGATCCAATTCCAGTAGTAACCAATACTCCCTTTCATTCGAGGGGTTCTTTGCGTTTTAGTGAGATGAATTATAACCTAAAAAATCTATTGAATGAGAGGGAGTATGACACTGATGTCAAGATAAATTTACTCGAGCTTAAACCCTAGACCGAAAAACTAAACATTCAAAATCTGGTCCGACTTGAAAATTAGCTCTCTAATCAATCATAACCAATGCTCATGAGTTCAGAAAATGTATGCCTCATCTATATAAAAATAGCCTTCAGCAGCAAATTATAAAATGCGAAAACGGAATATACAAACGCAAAATGCAATAAAGATCGTATCTATGTACCCGAAGAAGAATTCAATAATACCGAATAGCATATGGAGAAAGCTTATTTGACTAACCAATAAAATACCCCTAGCTGCTAAATTAGTCAATTACTTCCTCCGCCCCAATCATTTGTTTACCACTATTTATTCTTTGTGCGGGATATTTTAATCAAAGGTAACAAATGATTGGGACGGGCAGAGTAACAACAATTTAAACCCGGAAAAGTTGCGAAAACATCCATTTGTGAATCAAGCAGAAATTGCAAATTGAGGAAATTGATCTACTGTAACACGAATTGCGCTAATATAAAATTGATCGGTAACATTAAATAGTCAGCTCAAAATACAAAGAACAGAAGAGTGAGGGGTACTAACAATGCACAGGATGGCCTAAATGGCCACTCACCGTCGCTGTTCAGAGAGGGAGATCGCCGGGTTGGGGTTAAAAAATATTTCTCAATTAAGGGTCCACGTAGGCATAGTTTTTACGAACCGCCATGGGGAGTATGGCGGGTTTAAAAGCCAAAACCGCCATTTGTAATGGCGAGTTTACCTGAGTATAATTTGCCTTCACTTAGTCTATTCTGCCTTAGCAACATTTCACATGATTTGACATAACAGAAAAAGTTGACAACCTAATTAACCTAACCCAAATTCACATAACCAAAATAAACAAATTAATGCAACAAATTAAACATATAAAGTCAATTTAATCAAACAAAACCTAATTCAATTGGGAAAGTTGA
>JAGPOY010002351.1:10292-25282 GCA_018983105.1 Silene uniflora | reverse complement strand
TCATTGAATTGAGTGGAGTATATATGCAACAGATTAGTGTAGTAATAGAACTAGAGCTTAAATTGTCTAAGGTCCTACACCTAACAATAAAGCAGTAAACTTGCATTCCTAATTTACATCAAGTCACTCTCATAGCTTCATGCATGATCAGTCATTGTCAAGCTTGTGATAGCTTTCCTTTTCTGTTGAGTTCTTGGTTTTGTTGATGGTAAGGTTGTTTTGGACCTTACTTTCTCTACATTTCCCATTATAATCAGATTAGTGTTGCTTATACTATGTCTCGTGGGGTTAAGAGGATCATGCATAAGTTAGATGGTATCGCTAGTAAGCATAACAAGTTTGGCTTGAATATTGACCACAAGCGTATTAGTAGGAGGAGGGAAGAGACATGTTCATACCCCGACACTGAAATTATTGGGAGGGCCGAGGATGTTGACAACATTGTAGGAATATTGTTGGACTCGGAGATTCAGAGAGATGTTTCATTTCTTACTATTGTGGGGATGGGCGGGCTAGGGAAGACCGCTCTTGCCCAACTTGTGTACAATCATGAAAACATCATCCGAGCATTCCCCTTGAGGTTATGGGCTTGTGTTTCAGACCATGATCAATCAAAATTAGACGTGAAAATAATCCTTGCTCGGATTCTGGAATCGGCAACAGGAGAAAAGTATGATCAATGTTCAATGGAGGTGGTGGTAAGTCGAGTGAGGGAAGTACTAGAGTCATGGCGTTTCTTGATTGTTTTAGATGATTTATGGACTGAGAGTCGTGATGAATTGGGAAAATTGGTAGGACACTTGGTGGGAGGTGGAGAGGGGAGTTTGGTTATGGTTACTACACGTTCAAAAGAGACTGCGAAAATAGTTGGAAACGGTGTCATGTATAAGCTAAAAGGTTTATCAGACGAGAATTCATGGCATTTGTTTCAGCTTATGGCTTTTGAAAAAGTGTTAGACGAAGCTAGAACAAGTTGTTATGGTGACTTGATAAACATTGGCCAAGAGATCGTTAAAATATGTGCCAATGTACCTCTTGCTATAAGAGTGATCGGACGTCTTTTGTACGGCCAGGAGAAAAGCAAATGGTTGACAATTCAAGAGCTAGGGGTAGCAAACCTTAGGGAAGACCGATATGGGATCAAACCGATTCTGAAACTTAGTTATCACAATCTTGAATCCTCTTTAAAGAGTTGTTTTAGTTATTGCTCTTTATATCCCAAGGATTGGGCAATAGAAAAGGAGTTGATAATTAGTCTTTGGATGGCACAAGGGTATATTGTACCACTGGAGAAGGGTCAAAGCATAGAAGACGCCGGTGAAGAGTATTTTTCAATTCTACTTCGCCGATGCTTTTTCCAGGTTGTGCACCAAGAGAAAGATGGCGAAATAGTCTCCTTTAAATTACACGACCTTATGCATGATGTTGCTTTGGAAGTTTCCGAAAAGGAAATTTGCCCTGCAAGTACTTTTACTGGTGACGTAGATGCAATGATCCGTCATGTTTCTCCAACGGGAAAACAATATGCAAATTATTGTTCCACCATGGCTCAAATTCGCACATTCCTACAGGTTGGCCCGCATACCTATGAAATGGTAGCGATTGATACAGTACAATTTTTGGCCAAATTCAGATGTCTGAGGACTTTGGATTTGAGTTTTCTCGATATCAAAATTGTACCTGCCTCAATAGGAAACTTGATCCATTTGAGATATTTAAACCTCTCCAACAATCAGTCTTTGAAAGTGCTCCCAAAATCAATTACTAAACTTTATAATTTGCAAACTTTGAATCTCGATTACTGCGAGAACTTGAAAGAGTTGCCAAAGAATTTGAGCAAATTGGTTAATCTTAGGATATTGGGGTTGCATTTTTGTACACGGTTGGCTTGTATGCCGCGGGGGATGATTAAGTTGACTAATCTGTATAAGATGTCTAAGTTTGTGGTGCGAGCGGCTAAATCAAGTCTGAAGCAACACCTTGAGCTTGAAGGCCTGAAAACTTTGAAGAAGCTGAGAGGGACTTTAAAGATTGATATTCACTTTCCCAGTAGTGATGCGTTTGTCGAGGATCACTCTCCTAGAGGGGAGGACTATATTAGACAAATGGAACATCTCCATACCATTTTGTTTGATTGCAAGCATGAAGATAACGATGGGAAAGTATCAAATTACGAGGAAGAGTTGTTGGGAGCTCTGCAGCCACATGGCAATGTGAAGCTGCTGAATTTGGTTGGGTACCGTGGTGTGAAAATGCCTAGATGGGCAGAAGGAGACAACTTGGCAGCATTTCTGCATCATCTCGTTCAATTGGACCTTTTCCAATGTCCGGAACTCCAATGTCTATCTTCGCTGGGAAATCTGCAGTATCTGAAATCGCTTAGTCTCAGTGAATTACCAAAGTTGGAGTACATAGAGAGTTATTCAGCAAGAGCTGTACCGCTTGGGTCAAGTACAGAAGGTCTGCAATTCTTGCCTTGTCTCGAGAGACTCGTTCTTTGGTTTTTGCCAAAGTTGAAAGAATGGAGGGGGCCATCTCGAGCGATAGTGAGAAATGATAATAGCATTAACAGCAACAAGGAACCACACCAATCATCTCTTGTTTTTCCCGAATTAAGATCCTTGCACATATGGGATTGCCCCGACTTAATCTCTCTTCCAAACTCCCCACAACTGACAGATCTATACTTGTTTAAATTCAATGAAAAACTGAGACTGGCAACTCCTCCTACAAGGCCTAAATTAAGGCTAATGAATATAGACAATGTTAAGTGGTTACGTCTGCGAATGGTGTCATATAATGATCTTGTTTCCTTGGAATTACATGAAAATAATGAGGTAAAGGAATTGACTTGGCATTGGTCAGTCTTCTATATTTGCTCTTCTTCATTGCAAACTCTTAAGATACAGTCGTGTTCCAAGCTAAGGACGGTTTTGGGGGGAGTGGGTGTTCTCGCTGCCTTGCAGAGCCTAACTTTAAAAGACCTTCCTATGTTAAATCTAGCAGATGAAAAAATTGACAGAGAACATGAGGGTGACGAGGCGCTGTTGGGATCCTTGTGCCATACCCTCCAGAGTCTTACAATTATAAACTGCAAAGAAGTGCAAACTTTTCCGAAATGGATGAGGAAGTTCACCTCTCTACGACACCTTCAAGTTGTAATATGTTCACCGGAGCTGTATGAAAGATGCCAAAATCCGACTGGAGAAGACTGGCCCAACATTCAACACATCCCCCATATTTCAATTACTCTTTAGTTTTCATGCCGGTGCAGCAGCTTATGACTTTACAGTTTGTGAGGTGCATCAGCATTAGAAAGTCGTTACACATCCACCGTCCAACCGTAGTATATCATTTTCAAATGATTTCCTTATCAGCTTATTACATTACAGTTTGAAAAACCCTTTCACAGTAGATTACATTTCATTAGTCTTTGTGTCTAGAGATTAGATTGTTTTGGTCAATGAGACGACCGACAAAGAAGACAGTAGAAGCAAGCTTTTGAACATCAGGAACTTTGTAATTGTGGGCAATATATGCACCACATACTGTACCCACCATGAATGAACAGCAACTTCTGATGATTCCCATTTTCTGTGCTTCTTTTTTCAAAAAATTCGTCGTTACAAATTTCACGTCGGGTTCATCAAATTTCATGTCGGGTTCACCAAGTTTGTAACGACAAATTTTGTATAGCGATAACAGAAATGCAAAACAAAGAAACAGAATAAGTTTTTATTAATACCAGAAAAGTTCGTGTACAATCTTTAATAATCCTCTGATTCTAACTAAACAAGCAGGGTACACGTGCACGATCCACGTAGGGCGTGCGCGTGCGTTTTGCAGGGGCTGCGCGTGTAGAGGGTGTATGCACTCTACGCGCGACGTTGACTTGTATTCTTGAGATGGTCGAACGACTTGAATCTCTCTTGAATGTTTGAATATTCGAGTTTGAATGTTTGAGTTTTCTTGCGCAGGCGCTTGATTCGAGTTTGAATGTTTGAGTTTTCTTGCGCAGGCGCTTGTTGACTGCTTACGATAAATTTCACGGGATTTTCAAAGAGAATTCCTGAGCTTTTCTTTTCTTCTTATTTCCTCGAGTTTTTTCAATCTCTGAAATGAATGAACTTCGCTCTATTTATAGAGAAAGCTCGGGCTCCGGCACGGGCCCATTTATTGGGCTTATTTGTGAATTTAGCCCAAATTGACGTCTGTTTGGGTCCGAACAACTCAGAATAACCCAAATTTGATTTTAAAAGGGACGAAAATAACTAAATTGAGTAAAATATTTATTATAACTCAAATTAATTAATTTCTGTATTTTTCGACACTTAAATAAATTTTTAGTACCTACACAAATCCTTAATTTCGGTTCAGATCAGGTCAATGGACCATATAAAAAAAGTGATTTTGTAAGCTTATGATCAAGCCCAATTGGTTTCTGGTCTAGCAGTGTAGCACCCAAAATTAACCAATTTCCCAATCATCTAAAGCCGGGAGAAAATCACACTCATCACTCTTCTCTCGTACTCCCTAGTCCCTCATAACCTTCCAATAATAATTTGGCAGATTCTTGACTCTTGAGAATATTTGATCCAAGGGAAGGAGAAAAACGGAAATATACCATGATTAAACTTACGTTCCTGAATTATTCCCCAAAACCGCTTCATTGTCACCATCAATACCACTAAAATTGTAGGTAATGCTGGAAGTGGGCTTTGGCTGCCGATGTCACATGCAATCGATTATTCGGCCACAGAACCTGCTGGCTGCTGAGCAAATAAGGTACATAAGCAATTTAACATATGAGTAGCTCTTTGTTTGCAACTTCACCGCAAATTCTTGTATAAGACGGTCTACAATAATTTAGTACATAAAAAATGTGATCATTTTTATGTTTTACAAACCTCGATTAATGGTACTTGAGAGTGTATTTACAATGTTAGTACCTATTTTATCGTATCTCGTTATATTGTGCACTATTCCTAGTTTTGATCATAAATTATGGTCATTTGATTGAATTACGCATTATATTAGTCACTCTATCTAGTCAGTGAACTATGTGTAATGTGTCCAACTGTCGCATTATACTATGATGAATTGATGAACATGCAATATCTTGTGTCCTTGAATAGTTCGCAAAGGACATAAATATCCCAAATTCTCCACATTTAGCTGAGTTTTAGATTATGTTTAAAGCCACTTGCGTAGCCAGAAACGTTTAAGAATGGGGTCAATTTTAATGTAATTGTTATTCATAAAGATATAATTCATACTCCCTCCGATCCAGACCAATGGTAACACTTACCTAAAATGGATGAACCACACCAATGGTAACATACCATATTTGGCATGAAAAATGACTAAATTACCCATACATCACTACCTATTTACAACTTTAATATCCACTCACCCACTCACCAACTACTTATTTAATCCATTTAAACTCATGTGGCCCCCAATCAAACTTTCCTACTTTACCCCTCACTTTTCCACCTTTTCTTAAATAACCACTTTTTCCCTATGTTACCATTGGTCTGCATCGGAGGGAGTAGTAGACAAATTTTGTCGGAAAACTGTGGGTTCTCAAAACCCCACTAACTTATACGGAGTATGTGTCTACGCCACTGTTTGAAAGTGTCCGACTCTCTCCTAATTTACCAATGTGGAACGGAACATACATGTGACGCGTCTATTTGGGCTGCAAATATCTCCACGTTATTGAACTTGTTAGTCTTAATTTGTGATCATGTAACCAATCAACATCTTTACAGCGGTATCACAGGTCCACAAGAATAAGTTTGAAATTACATTGAACTGCATTCACACATCATCTTAGATAGCAGTCTATTACATTCAACTCATATCTTGAGGCCAGCCAGCTTCCATATCAGTTTCACCCGTCTCAGACTAACACGCTGTATCTTTTGTAGTTTCGTTTCTAAAACTGAGAAGAAATGGATATAGGTACGCTGCTGTCTGTAATTCAAACTCTCTTGGCTGCGCTGAGTTGTGATCAGCTTAAAGAGGCTTGGTCCATCTGGGGCTACACGTCCGATCTTGATGAACTCAGCAGCATTGTTGCTACCGTTAGGAAAGTACTTCTTGACGCGGAGGCCAAGTATGACGAGTTGTCGCAGGAAACAGTGCTCTATATCCAGGAGCTCGGGGATGCTCTCTACGATGCTGATGATTTGCTTGACGAGTTTGTCACTCTTGCTAAGCAAAAGCAGCTCATGGAGGATGATAAGTTTTCTAAAAAGGTGCGACTTTTCTTTTCCCATTATAATCAGATTGGTGTTGCATATAATATGTCTCAAGGGGTTAAAAAGATCATGCGTAAGCTAGACGGTATAGCGAGTAAGCATAGCAAGTTTGGCTTGAATCTTGACCATAAGCCTATTCGGAGGAAGAGGATGGAGGAGACCTGTTCATATCCCGATACTGAAATTATTGGGAGGGCCGAGGATGTTGACAACATTCTAGGAATATTGTTGGACTCTGAGATTCGGAGAGATGTGTCGTTTCTTACTATTGTGGGGATGGGTGGGTTAGGGAAGACGGCTCTCGCCCAACTTGTATACAATCATGAAAAGATCACCCAAGCATTTCCCTTGAGGTTATGGGCTTCTGTCTCTGACCATGATCAGTCAAAATTAGATGTGAAAACAATCCTTGCTCAGATTTTGGAATCAACATCGGGACAAAAGTATGATCAATATTCGATGGAGGTGGTGGTAAGTCGAGTGAGGGAAGTACTAGCAGAAGGGCGTTTCTTGATTGTTTTAGATGATTTGTGGACCGAGAGCCGTGATGAATTTGGAAAATTGGTAGGACACTTGGTGGGCGGTGAAGGGGGAAGTTTGGTTGTGATAACTACACGTTCAAAAGAGACGGCGAAAATAGTTGGAAATGGTGTTATATATGAGTTAAAAGGTTTATCAGACGGGAATTCATGGCATTTGTTTCAGCTGATGGCATTTGAGCAAGTGCTAGATCAAGCGAGCCCAAATCGTTATGTGGACTTGATAAACATTGGCCAAGATATCGTTAGAATGTGTGCCAATGTACCGCTTGCTATAAGAGTTATAGGACGTCTTCTTTACGGCCAAGAAAAAGGCAAATGGTTGACAATTCAAGAGCTAGGGGTAGCAAATCTTAGAGAAGACCGAAATGGGATCAAGCCAATTCTGAAACTTAGTTATCACAATCTTGAATCCCCATTAAAGAGTTGTTTTAGTTATTGCTCTTTATTTCCTAAGGATAGTAAGATACGAAAGGGGGTGATGATTAGTCTTTGGATGGCACAAGGCTATGTTGTGCCACTAGAAAAGGGTCAAAGCATAGAAGACGCCGGTGAAGAGTATTTTTCAGTTCTACTTCGACGGTGCTTTTTTCAGGATGTGCAGAAAGATATACACGGTGAGATACTCTCATTCAAATTACACGACCTTATGCATGATGTTGCTTTGGAAGTTGCTGAAAAGGAAATTTGCCCGGCAAGTACTTCTACTAGTGGCATAGATAAAGTGGTTCGTCATGTATCTCTTGCGGGAAAACAATATGCAAATTATAGTTCCACCCCAACTCGCCTTCGCACATTGCTTGTTGGCCCCCGTAACTCTAATAAGGTACCCATTGATATAGTACAAATACTAGCAAAGTTTAGGTGTGTAAGGACTTTGGATTTGAGTTTTCTCAATATCAAGATTTTACCTGCCTCAATAGGGAAATTAATCCATTTGAGATATTTAAACCTCTCCAACAATCAATCTTTGGAAGTGCTCCCTAAGTCAATTACGAAACTTTATAATTTGCAAACTTTGAATCTGGATTATTGCGAAAGTTTAAAAGAGTTGCCAAAGGATTTGAGCAAGTTAATTAATCTTAGAGTGTTGGGCTTAGATTTGTGCTCAAGGTTGGCTTGTATGCCTCGGGGGATGGGTAATTTGACTCATCTTTACAAGCTTTCGAAGTTTGTGGTGGGAAGGGGGAACTCAAGTCTGAATCAACACATCGAACTGGGAGGCCTGAAAACTCTGCAGAAGCTTAGTTGGATTATTGAGATTGTTATCCACTTCCCGAGAAGTGATGCATTTGTCAAAGATCATGCTGTTAGAGAGGAGGCTTATATTAGGGACAAGGAGCACCTCCATACCATTACGTTTGAATGCAAGCATGAAGATAGTGATGAAAAAGTGACCGATTACGAGGAAGAATTGTTGGGAGCTCTGCAGCCACATGCCAATTTGAAGGTGCTGTATTTGGTGAGGTACCGTGGAGTGAAAATGCCTAAATGGGCAGCAGGCGACAACTTGGCTGCATTTCTTCCTAATCTGGTTCGATTGGACCTTTGGAATTGTTCACAGCTGCAATGTCTGTCATCACTAGGAAAACTGCGGTATCTGAAATCGCTTACTCTCAATAAATTGTCAAATTTGGAGTACATGGAGAGTTCTTCAGCAATGTCAAGTATAGAAGTTTTGCAATTCTGGCCCTGCCTTGAGACACTTGTTCTTTGGTTTCTGCCCAAGTTGAAAGAATGGTGGGGGCCGTCAGGAGAGACGGTGAGAAATGATAATAGCATTAGCAGCAACAACGAACCACACCAATCGTCTCTTTTCCTTCCCGAGTTAAAAACTTTAGACATACATAAGTGTCCTGACTTGACATCTCTTTTTAACTGCCCCAAACTGAAAGATCTTTCCTTGTGGAAATTCAATGAAAGACTGAGAATGACAACTACTCCGACAAGTCCCAAACTAAGGCGAGTGAGTATAGATAATGTAGCTTGGTTACAGTATTCGCTGCCGATAGAGTCATTTCAGTCTCTCGCTTCCTTGGCATTATCTTGCAATAATGATGTAGAGATTCTGACTGATTTAAGGGAAGTCTTCTGTGCTTGCTCGTCTTCTCTGCAAACTCTTAATATAAAGTGGTTTTCCAAGCTACGGAGGGTTTTTGGAGGATTGGGATATCTTTCTGTCTTGGAGAGGTTAACTTTACACAACCTTCCTATGTTGAATCTAGCAGATGAAGAGATTGACGGAGAAGATGAGCGTGAAAGGGTGCCGTGGGGACCTGTGTGTAATACCCTCCAGCGTCTTCAAATTTTAAACTGTGAAGAACTCCAATCATTTCCGAAATGGATGAGAAAGCTCACCTCTCTCCGACAACTTAAGGTTGCGACATTTTCAGAGGGGCTGTATGAAAAAGGCCAAAATCCTACCGGGGAAGACTGGCCTAACATTCAACACATCCCCCATATTTCAATTACTCCTTATCTTCTCAAGCCGAAGCATCACCTATAACTGCTCTTTATTATTTCCAATCACATTTACCGGCAATTGGCTTATCATTTCTTCGAGATGCAGTTTATGATGAAGATTCGCAATTCGACTTCTGTTTGCCTATTTTTCATTTTTAATCGGCATACCAAAACATTACTTCAGTAGAATCACTATCTTTGTATGAATGGGGTGGTTAATATTCCTCCACCCTTGATTTAACAGAAATACTAGGATATGAATGATGATTTTGATCTAAATTTATTTGTTGGTAGAATTTGGATACCACTGAATTCAGGGTGAGATATTGACTCATTTCTTGTCAGTTCTCACACTTTCCCTCGCCGATTTGTCTGATTTATATACTGCATCCTGAATAATTTTCACATTGCACAAATAATTTGTAACTTAATGGCTGCAATTAATCCCTGTTTGTGTTTTCGGAGCCCTGTCTTCAAAAGAGTTCATCTGTTTCTACCCATGATCCTAACCTCACAGTTCCATTTCTGTCTTAATTGCAGAGAAGTGCCTTTTTCCCAACTGGGGAAGCGTTTCTGCCATCAAAACTACAAGCTTATGCGCGAGGCGCATCTTGTCTGCAGCACGTGGTGTGTTGGCAGTAAGAAGGGAGTCATTGCCATCCGAATTCCTTGGTCAATTGAAGGAGTCCTGATTCCAAGATGGAGCTGTGTAACGAAAGAGTGTCACATACGGTACGCCCAATAATAACAAACCCAATTAAAATACTTAATAAGTATATGGAGTAATACATTGCTTCTCGGAATTTTTCTTCTCTTTTATGTTTTTCGTTGTCAGACTTGTCACCACGATTTATGACCTCTCATTCCTCTAACTTTCCTCAACATACTGAGTATTTATTTGCTATTTAATAATTGTGACAACGGAATGAAGAATGGAGTAGTAGATATGGTCTTCTAAAAATTGTAGTAGTTTTCTAATACTTCTAGCTAATAACATGACTGGTATTGCTATTAAACTTGCTAGGAAGTTGCTGATTCCAAATCATGCAAGTATTACCATTCATTAACCAGTCAACATCTTCACAGAGTCATCATTTGTCCGTAAATCGTGATCAGTCGTGAAGCTAGGGGGCTAGCAAGGGCAATCACATCCCCTGAACAATGAAAATTTTCTAATTTTTAGTTTAAATTTTTAAAAAATTTCACCCCTAGTAACAATAAATCTTTCAGTTATTATTGTCTGTATTCTGTAACAGAAAAAAGTGTTACTTTGGATGGTTTTACACTCTCGTTTTAAATTATTCTTGTTCACAACGTTTGCAAACAAAGAATTTGTGATTCTGTAATTTTAGCATCTTGAAATGGACAACATTACATTGAAATAGTACATGATTACATCGACTTTTTCAGCCTTCTGTGATAAAATATCATTGAATTTGTATATATGTTGGGGAAAAAACTTGGCTTCCATTTCAGTTTTCACCCTCCTCAACCAAATTCATTGACTTTTTTTTTGTAGTTTCTCATTTCTTAAACTGAAAAAAATGGACATAGGTAGACTACTGTCTGTGTTTCAAACTCTCATGGCTGCACTGAATTGTGATCAGCTGAAAGAGGCGTGGTACGACTGGGGCTACGAGTCCAATCTTAATGAACTCAGTCAAGTAGTTGCTACCGCTAAGGAAGTTCTCCTTGACGCAGAGGCCAAGTTTGATGAGCTGTCTCAGGACACGCTGCTCTACATCCGGGAGCTTGGGAATGCTCTTTATGATGTTGATGATTTGCTTGACGAGTTTGTCACTCTGGTCATGCACAAGGAGATCATGGGGACTGATATGTTTACTGAAAAGGTGAGTTTTTTCTTTCGCTGTGATAATGAGTTTCATATTGCATTTAACATGTGTCGAGTGGTTAAGAAGGTCCTGCTTAAGTTAGACGGTATCCCTAGTAAGCATAACAAGTTTGGCCTGGATCTTGACCACAAGCCTATTAGGAGGAAGAGGGAGGAAATTTGTTCTTACCGAGACACTGAAATTATCGGGAGGACGGATGATATTCAGAGAATTGTAGGAATATTGTTAGATTCTGATGTTCAGAGTGATGTTTCTTTTCTTACTATTGTGGGGGAGAGCGGGTTGGGGAAAACGACTCTTGCTCGGCTTGTATATAATCATGAAAGGATTATCAGAGAATTTCCCTTGAGGATATGGGCTCCTGCCCCCTACAATGACAAGTCAAAATCGAACATGAAAACAGTCCTTAGTCGGATTTTGAAGTCAAAATATTATCAATGTTCGGAAAAGGAAATGGTAAATCAAGTGAGGGAAATGATAGCAGGAGAGCGATTCTTGATTGTTTTAGATGATTTATGGATTGAGCGTCGTGATGAACTGGGAAAGTTGGCAGGGCAATTGGTGGGAGGTGAAAAGGGAAGTATGGTGGTGATAACTACACGCTCGAAAGAAACTACTGCAGAAATAGTTGGAAACAGTGTTATGTACGAGTTAAAAGGTTTACCGGACGAAGATTCATGGCATTTGTTTCAACTGATGGCCTTTGAAAAAGAGCTGGAACAAGAGAGTACAAATTGTTATATTGACTTGATTAACATTGGTCGAGCGATTGTTAAATTGCGTGCCAATGTACCTCTTGCTATAAGAGTGATAGGACGTCTTCTGTACGGCCAGGAAAAAAGCAAATGGTTGGCAATTCAAGAGCTATTAGCAAACTTTAGGGAACACCGAAATTGGATCAAGTCGATTCTGAAACTTAGTTATCACAATCTTGAACCCGGACTAAAGAGTTGTTTGAGTTATTGTTGTTTATATCCCAAGGATTACAACATAGAAAAAGAGGTGATTATTAGTCTTTGGATTGCACAAGGCTATATTGTGCCACTAGAAAAGGATCAAAGTATAGAAGATGCCGGTGAAGAGTATTTTTCGGTTTTACTTGGACGGTGTTTTTTCCATTATGTCCAGGAAGATGAATATGGTGAGTTGTTCTCATTTAAATTACTCGACCTTATGCATGACATTGCTCTAGAAGCTGCTGAAAAAGAAATATGCTCCGTAATTACTTTTCCTAATGACGTAGATAAGGTGGTTCGTCATGTATCTGACATAGATTACGCAAGTAATTGTTCCACCCTGACTCGCATTCGCACATTCCTCCTCGCTGACACCACTTTGTGTAGCCAGGATTTAGTACTATTAATAGCAACATGTAGGCGTCTAAGAACTTTGGATTTGAGGTCTTATCGTGGCGAACTTCCTGCCTCAATAGGAGAATTGATCCATTTGAGATACTTAAACCTCGCCATGAATTGGTCTCTGGAAGTGCTCTCAGACTCAATTACGGAACTTTATAATTTGCAAACTTTGATTCTAGATGGCTGCTATAATTTAAAAAAGTTACCAAAGGATTTGTGGAAGTTGGTTAATCTTAGAGAATTGAGGTTATGGGGGTGTAATGAGTTGGCTTGTATGCCTTGGGGGATGAGTAGGTTTACTAATCTTTGCAAGCTGTCAATGTTTATGGTGAAAAAGTCGAACTCAAGTCTACGGCAACACGATGAGCTAGAAGGTCTGAAAACTCTGAAGAAGCTAAGAGGGGCTATCGAGATTGTGATCAAGTGTCCCGTGAGTGATGCATTTGTCACAAATCATGGTGTTACAGAAGGGGGCTATCTTAGAGATAAGGAGCATCTCCGTACCATTATGTTTAAATTCAAGCATGAAGATGGCGATGAAAAAGCGATAGATTATGATGAAGAGTTGTTAGATGCTCTGCAGCCGCATTCCAATTTGAAGCTGCTGGAATTTGATACGTACTCTGGTGTGAGGATGCCTAGATGGGCAGACGGAGACAACTTGGCCGTGTTTCTTCCTAATCTGGTTTACTTGGAGCTTTCGTCTTGTTTGGAGCTGCAAAGTCTATCTTCGCTAAGAAAACTGCAGTTTCTGAAAACACTTAGATTCCATGAATTGCCAAATTTGGAGTACATAGAGAGTTATTCAGCAAAAGATATGATGGTGCATGGGTCAAGTGTAGAAGGTTTGCAAATTTTCCCTCGCCTCGTGCTTATTGATATTTATTCTCTGCCCATGTTGAAAGGATGGTTTAGGCCATTAGGAAAGATGGTGAGAGATGATAAGCAAATTAGCAGCAACAAGGATCCACAGCATTCATCTCTCCTTTTTCCTGAGTTAAAATATTTAGTGTTAAGTGACTGCCCTGAGTTGACATCTTTTCCGAACTGCCCGAAACTTACAGAGCTAAACTTGTACATGTTCAATGAAAGACTGAGAATGACAGAAACTCCTACAAGTCCCAAATTAGAGCAACTGACAATAGATAACGTGACTGGGTTACGTCATTTGCTGCCAATAGAGTCATTTCGGTCTCTCACTTCCTTAGACTTGCGATTTAATAATGAAGTAGAGAGTTTGAATGATTTTCGGCAAATCCTATGTGATTGCTTTTCTTCATTGCAAACTATCGAGATATCGTCCTGTTCCAAGATAAGAACGGTTTTTGGGGGATTGAGCTATCTCAATGCCTTGAAGAGCTTAATTTTAGGCAGCCTTCCTATGTTAAATCTAGGAAATGAAGAGATTGACGAAAATAATGAAGATGAAAGAGTGGGGTTGGGATCCCTGTGTCATACCCTCCAGCATCTTCGAATTTATTCCTGCGAAGGACTCCAAACATTTCCGATTTGGATGAGGAAGCTCACCTCCCTCCAACTACTTAAAGTAGCGAGCTGTTCACCGGTGCTGAAAGAAAGATGCCAAAATCCTACGGGGGAAGACTGGCCCAACATTCGACACATCCCCTATGTTTCAGTTACTGATTAAGTTTCACGCCGGTGTACCAGCGGTAACTGCTCATTTATTACCGATCACATCTACCTGCAATTGGCCTATCCTTCTTCGAGACAGTTTATGATGCAGATTGTGATGTGTGACCTCAATTCGACTTGCGTTTCTCGTGTTCTTTATTTTTGATTGACATACCAAGATTACTTCAATGAATATCTCTGTATGATTTTTATCTAAAATTATTTCGACATTGCACAAATAATTTGTAACTTAATGTGTAAATTTGAAGTTATATGAACCTACGTTGAATTTAGTTTATAACTATCAATATAAAATACGGAGTACTATTTTATTTGTTTATTAAATAATTTCGTTGAGCTTTTTCCTCTTTGCTTAGTTTTTTCGGTATAGTCTTACGGCAACAATTTGAGTCCTTGGTTGATTTTAATAGGGTGCTGGTGCTGCTAAAGGTCGCCGACAATTAACTTCAAATTGTCGATTCGTATCATTTATCGATTCGGGGATCAAATCAAATATTCTTCAATTGTTTGTTATTCGATATTAGTTGTTTGTTTGGATTTATCAATTAAATAATTTGTCGTCAGTTTAGTTGAAATGTTTGGTTATGACTACTTATGAGGTGTAATTTGGGAAATTCATTAAGTGTGCGTTTGGGAAGCTAAATTTAATTTATAATTACTTATTTTAATTTCGGAAAGTGAAATTAGGATTCATAAATCCAAATCCTTTGTTTGGGAAACAAAGGATTTGAAATGATGGATTTTGAAATCCAAATTTTGTGTTTGGGAAAACATAGAATTTGGAAATCCAAATTTGTACTCAACTTAAGTTTAAAGGCTTTACACCATATTTTTAGGCAATAAAATTCGATTTCTATA
>JAGPOY010002350.1:9752-20223 GCA_018983105.1 Silene uniflora | reverse complement strand
CAAGCAATGATTCGCGTCCCCAAAATCAACAAGGGCATAGGGAAAAACAAAACATGGTTGAGATTTATACGACGGCGTAGCGTGACAACTTCAAATAGACTTTTCGGCTTTTGCATGATCATGTGACTTTCGGATTCTCACGGTTCACTCGTAACTCAAAATGTGTTTAAGGTCAATTTTGTGATAAATCACTCAACTAACCTCGACTCATGAGAATGTGCCCGCAATCTAATATGGTAAACAATCAAATTATAAGCCAACAATCAAAAATGCAAAGCAAATATTGAAGCCAAAGGGGTAGTAGAAGGCCATTTTGTGATGGGTAATAAAGGGGAACAAATAATTATGGAATTGTGGAGCTAATGTCAAGCTAGCAACAAAGACCACCTAGATAAACTATTTCCAACCAAAATACCCAAACTTAGAAGACAAATGCTTCTATACATTACAAACCATAAGAAACTTCTCCAAAATGTGAAAAATTAATATCATGAGAATTTCTTTTCTTCTTCTACTTTTCTTAAGCAACATCTTTTCTTTTGACATTTATTTCTTTCCTTTGCTTTTTCATGTATTTCTTTTTTTCTTTTCAAGCAACAACATATTTTCTTTTCTTTTGCTCATCTTTTTCTTTGCTTGTTTTTTTCTTTTTCAACTTCTATTCTTATTCACAATGACATATATTTGAAACCATCCCAAATTCGAACTTCCCAATCACCAAAGAATAGCTACTAGCTTGACAAGGGTAGGCAAGTTATAATGTAGTTAGGATAAATCATGTGAAAAGGGGGCTAGAAAAATGGGCTAAATGATCAATGTGAAAGGCTTCAAAAAAAATGCAATACAAAAATGATAGTGATGCTCAAATAAAATGAATAGAGGACCATACTTATGCGTTTTGATGTAACACATGCCATAAGGAGACCTACCACTCACCTAAGAGAGACCGGATATGGATGCATCGGTCCTAAGGAGGCTCTACCTTACCATTTGTAGCTTACCAAAAGTCTAGATCAAGCCTATTAAGTCCAAAATTCATTGACCACCTACTATGTCAAGACATCCCCATGCATGTATAATCCCGTCAAAATAAAATAGAATCAAAGCTATCAAGCAAAAAAATTGGGATAAACAAGAGGGCATAATGAGAACAAGCATAGAATTTGAGCGAAGATACACACAAAAGTTTAAAATTTCTCAAAAATTCTCCTAATTTTACCTAAATGCAAACTAACTATATGCAAAATGCAATCCCCCCCCAAGCTAAACACAACATTGTCCTCAATGTGTCAACATAAAGACCTCCAATAAAACCAAAACTATGGCTCATAACATATAAAAAGACAAGTAAAACATGTTTAATGGGAAGCGGGAAAATAAAACTAAAAATGCAAAGCAATAAAACACACTTACTAAAATAGCTAGCCTCCCCCAAGCTAGTATGAACAAAGGGGATCTTCCAAATCATCCTCAAGTGAAGGAGAAGAAACGGCTAAAGCCTTTCTTAGCCTTAGGCCGACTTCCTCCACTCGATCCAGCATCAACCTCACCACCGCCACTACCAACAGCACCATCATCATTGCCACCAACACCAGCAGCATCATCATCCGTACCAACACCGCTACCACTAGGACCACCACCACCAATACTAGCACCAATAGCCCGATCAAACTCGAAAGGGTTATCAAAGCCACCATAGATGTCCCTTCCACCACTACTACCAAACCCAACAAACTCCTCTCCTCCACTATGACCACCATAGCGCCCATAACCTGCATCCACACTATACCTCCCATGAATAGCCTCTACTCCATAGTCAAAGCCACACATGTCCGGTCCCGGCTCACGATGACCTGTATCAAAGTTACTAGCAGAGGGGTATCCACTAGGTGGATAGTTAAACCAAGAGGGATGGGGGCCTTGTTGTCTAACAACACCTTGCCTAGCATAATGATCATAAATGGGGGACAAGGCAAGTCTCTGGTCCTCTCTAATAGAATCGATATTAATGGACATGTTGCGCATCATGTCCATCATATCATCATTATAAGCATAAGAGGGTCCACTAGTGGTAGCCGCAGTAGAGGATTGACCTCTATATCGGCGAGAAGTAGTAGGAGGACGAACCTCGGCCCCTAAAGTCAAATGAAACTCGGGCCTCTTGTAGTCCTTATGGGTTAAAGGTAAAGGAGGGGCAAGGTCATCAAGCAAAGAAGCATCATCCGGCAAGCTAATGGAGTCACGGGAACCGATTCTCCATACCATGCTAGGTGGAATGCGTCTAAACCAATTTAGCGACTCAAAATAATCATAATCAAGTCCTATACCCTTCTCCTTGGGGTTATCCAAGTAACGCAAGTTGGAAGCATCTTGGTGAAAACGACAAAGGCGATGTGCTAACCTAGTGACAAGCCCACCCAAAACAACGGAAACATTCTTGGTATTGGTTTGTTTGGTCAAATGAACCGCAAAATGATAAGCTATATTGATAGCCCAAGGTTCTTGACTGTCGACATTCAAGTACGAACCAAGAATGGTCACCTCTAATTCCCTCACCGAATGAGGTTCATTTCTACCCAAAAAGGTCCAACCCATGAACCTTTGCCAAACCCGAATTTGTGGGTAGTCAATGTAATTGTGAGGCATATGTCTCCAATCGTCAAAGGGGTATTGAGAGATGGCTTTCCAAGTGTTGACGGGGTTGTAATCATCCGGTGGGTCAATGTGTAAACCCGCATGTGGCAACCCAAAATGACCCGCAAAAGTACCCAATTCTAAGTCAAAGTCTCTATTCATAAGACGAAAGAGGACCCGATGCATAGCATCCTTCCTCTTGGGGCGAATGAACTCGAAAGAGCTCAAAAATTCCCAAGTCAATTGGGGAAAGGTCTTATAATTCAAATCATAAGCCGTTTTCATACCAAGATTTGTAAACAAGGTTTTAGTAACCTTATCAATACCAATGTTTTTCAAAGATACCTTGTTTATAAACTTGGTAGGCTTAATACCCTTAGTCTTAAGAATACACCACTTAGTGTATTGGTTTTGCGAAACAAACACAACATCGGGATATTCGGGATCATACCATTCTTGAGGTGCATCAACCATTTCCTCATCCTCTAGTATAGTTTCCTCCACCCTAGCTCTCTTGCTAGCTTGCTTTCCCTTGCCTTTAGGTGCCATGTTTGTCTTATAATTTCTGAAATTTTAAGACAAAAATTTCATCTTAAGGCAAGCTTAAATTCATCCACAACAAGTAAAATAGATCAAATAGACGTGCTATCATACTCTACAAACAACAAGAAACCATCCTACAACCATTATCTAACAATAAGAAGGAGAAAAATCAATTTCCCCCAATTCGATTTAGGGTTAGCAAATTGGGAAAAAGGGTGATTCAATGGATAAAACAAAGAGAATAGAGTGGTAAACTTACTTGATGATCTTAGCAAATGATTAGAAACTTGAAACTTGATGATTAGAAGAAGATTTGAGTGATTTTGGTGAAGAAATGAAGAAAATAGAGGAATTAGGGAGAGAAGCGATACCCGTCGAACTGAACAAATGAACTTACACTTAGTCTATTTTTGCTTGTTTTAATTCGGGCAGAAAGCAAAAATTCCTGGAAGTACTCGGTCCCGATCGGGACTGATGACCCCGATCGGGTTTGACCAGTTTTACGCGGATTGACTTCTTGACTCCGTATTTGCAAATGGTACTCCGTTATAAAAATGTTACGACCCCTAACGGGATACAAAACCTGGGAGAGCGTGCCAAAAACAAATTCCTTTTTCTTTTCTTCTTTGTACCTACAAATCACACTTAATTCGACTTTAGCTAGTTTAGAAATGCGGAAACTAAGGCTAACAAAATTTAAATTGCGAAAATTAAAAAAACATAAAAATTAAAAACATAAATAAAAACTAAATAACAAATAGTATCATTCTTAAAAAACTCGTCAATGCCCGTAAGAGCTTGTCATATTCCTGCGCGTGAACACGACATAGAAATATGTGAGCAACGGATAAAATTAGAAAATAAAAGAGCAATGGCAATGAATAATTAATTTTATCGGATTGCTCAAATGAGATTTCGTAAAGGACCACCGTATCACTCCCCTCATCAGCAAGAGAAGGAGCGTCACCCTTAAGATCATAAAATAAATCGTTAGAGGACAATTTATCATTAAGAACGGACTCAAAACGGGGGTACAAAAACTCATAATCAAAAGACTCATCAAAAATAGGGGGTTCATCCCATTTAACATTAAAGTATGATTCGTCAAATACTTCATTGACCACGAAAGGGTCAAAAGTATCAACTATGGGGGAATTCTCAACAGATTTAATGTTCTCAAAAGTCATCATATTATCAAACTCGTAATTAGGCTCATTATTGTTAATAGAAAGCGTGTTATTTTCTTTTTCCACAAATTTATCAAATTGAATAACAGTAGGTTGACTTTCAATAAGAAAAGTTGATTTATTGTCGCCAAAATTTGATAGATCAACGGCGCCAAAATTTGATACGTCAATGGTGCCAAAACTTGATAGGTCGTCATCGAATAATTCGGGAGTGTTAACAGAAAAAGACTCACATTGGGAACTTTTAGGAGGTGATTCATCGTACAAATACCTATTACCTTCATCAAATTGTTGAAGCAATTGATGGATATGGCGATAAGTGTTGGTATATTGCTCCGCATTTTCATCCATTTGTTGGAACAAATGTTGGATCCGAGCATGAATTTCCTCTTCTAAACCTGAAAACAAAGATTGTTGACGGGCTACCATACGACATTGATTGGCCATGAACCTAAGAAAAGTCCATAGTTCTCTAATGCGCATATGATAAAGGTTCCCATTACTAATATAAAAAGCTAAGTTACGAGACTCCGTATTCATTCCCTCAATAACCACCTGCAACAATTCATAATCACGATAAATAATTCCATAAGAAATTTTAATATAATGAACATATTCATCAAAATTAGATAAATATTCATGAAAAGGTTGGGTTGGCTCTTGATAGAATTGAAATACGGCCATCGGTAAGATATAAGATTCTCTTGAGAATGTTTCACCACCTGAAAAAGGCACAAAAACTACAAGAAAATTGTGAGAAAATCTCAAGGAACAAGTGTTCTTCAAGACAAAGGAAAAATAAGATAAAACTCAACAACAAAATAACAAAACCGTGCTCCCCGGCAACGGCGCCAAAATTTGATACGGGCTATCGCGCACCCGCACAAAGATACCCTAGGCACAACAAATAAATGTAGTATATAGGGGTCGAATTCCACAGAGAGCTCGGTGTTATTTAGAGGTTGTTATGGAACGAATTATATCTTAGTCGATTTAAACGATTCGGTTGATTGGATTGAGGTCGAAAAAGAACTAAACAACAATAAAAGAAATGTCTAGGAGTAGGTTAGTCATTAGAAAATATAATAACAATGATAAACATAAAAGAAACAATATTGCAAACTAGTTAGGCTAATGACACCCATTTCTCAATATTAGTCTCATTAGCCATAGAACGATCCATTGACCTCTCGGTTTAGTTCATCCTACCTACGCATACATATGTACTTCTCAAGTACCACCGTCTCTCGACTAATGGAACCGATTAGAACATACTAAGTATACGTAGGAACAAAGTTGACAATGTTGATCTTTTTAGTCTAATCATAAGCAATTATATAATCACATATCCAACCCATTCCTAGATGGTGAAATTACTCTAACATGGTGAAATGAAGTAAAACGTAAACAAATGAAACGATTGCTAGTAACATAAATAAAAAGTACCTTGGAATCGGAAATAGAAATGAAAGGCAATGCTTGAATAAAACTTAGGAATTGAAATGCAATAGACAGAAATGTATTGAAATGTATTTGCTAATTGGATTACTACTAAAGTTACTACTAACTAAACTAACTAAACTAAGAGAATTTCTAAGAGAATTATATGTGAAAACTAAGGTAAGGATTCGGTCCTAATCTACTCTCAAAAACTGATCTGAAAGTGATCCTACTTCTGATGCCCAATGCCTCTCACGACACCTCTTATTTATAGTGAATAAGAGGTGTAACGTAAAAGAGCATTTACACTTAGACTACGCTCGTCCCGATCGGGACAAGGTGACCCCGATCGGGTTCATAGGTATCCGAGCTCCTCTTCTTCAATACTTGAGTAAATGCTAAGTGAAACCGACTTTGCTTTAAATGCCTTGGATCAATGCTCGTGAATGCTCTCCTTGGGCTCCAAGTATATCATTCAAGACCAATCCTTGGGCTCCAAGTATCCATTTAAGATCAAATTGCTCCACCTCTTTATGTGACCTTTGCTCTTCCTCTTCTTAATTGCCTACACTTTTACTAATAAGGCTAGTAAAGTGTATTATGGACCGTCATAGAATGCTCTTGCCATGCCATAGTCCAAATACTTGCTCAAAATGGTGGAAAAAGCCTCTAAATGCTTAGATTCCTGCAAAATTAGCAAATGCAAGCAAAACAACTAAAAGGAAGCATTAGCTCAATAAATCACTAAATAATAGTGCAAATATCGTATAAAACATGAGCTAATATTAAGGGGAAAATACTACAAAATATGGACCGATCAAAATAGCATTCATTTTGCAGAAAAACTACAGTCAAACCAGTGGTGTTTAATAATTTACCTACTGATAGCAAATTCTGTCTGAAATCAGGCATTAACAGTACATTCTGCAATGTAATACTGTCATTAATTTTAGCAGTTCCTGCTTTGTGAACTACCTTAACAGTTCCATCAGGTAAGGATACATAAACAGGTTTAGATAAGACCCTAACATTACTTAAAATTGCAATATTTGATGTCATATGGTCTGTTGCACCTGTGTCTATGATCCAATCAGTACTATATTTATGCAAATTATCAGAAGTAGAAGAATTTGCCATACCTGCAAAATGCACAGAAGACTGAAGAGGAGTAGCATCAGATTTATCAGACATCACCTTTAGCACCCTTGTCATGACAGAATCAACAATGTTCTGGACCATATCTGACTGACCCTGATCTGATGCACTTTTGCCAGTAGTAACCAAAGTAGTGGAACCATCAAAAGGAGTCACATCAACATACTCATCATCTTGATCAGCAGCAGATGTGTAAGCATTGTTTGCAGCAGTGGATGATGACACCTTCCCCTTTCCTTTCTTCTGTCTAGCCAAGAAAGCTTTGTATTTGTAACACCTTTCTTGAATGTGACCCTTGATCTTGCAGTAAGCACATGTCTTCAATTTCCAGCAATCTTCAATGTCATGTCCCCCTCTGTTACAGTGAGTACAGTACTCCTCATCCCTTGATTTTTTCACAGGAACAGCATCAACAGGATTGTCAGGAATTCTTCTTTTAGAACTGTAAGCTGCACTTTCTACCAAGTGTTCAGAAGCACTATCATTTATGATCTTCTGGTTCTCAATCTTCCGCAACATACCAAGAGCACGATTTATTGGTGGTAAAGGCTTCATGGAAAGAAGAGTTGTCTGAACTTGAGCATAACCAGAATTGAGACCCATCAACAGCTGGATTAACTTGGCTTGTGTTTCACGATCAAGAAGTCTCTTTAGCAAGTTACACGTACAGTTAGACATTGCCCCACAAGAACAATGTGGCATTGGATCCATGTTATCTATGCCTTCCCAAATTGCCCTGATTTTGCTGTAATATTCCAGAAGAGACAAGTTATCTTGCATCAAATTGCTGAGAGTCTTCTTTAAGTCATACAGCTCAAGAATGTTCAATTGCCCAAACCTTTCAACAATTTCAAACCAGAGTTCTTTTGAAGAATTGGAATACTGCAAGGTTTCTTTTAGAGATTTGGAAACAGAATTAAGAATCCACCTCAAAACCAGTAAATCACAGCGAATCCATTGATTAAACTTCTTGTCAGACTTCTCTGGAATACTGCACTCCCCTGTTATGAAGCCCACTTTGTTCTTTGAAACCAGAGACTGAACAACATCGCGCTGCCAATGATGAAAATTTGATCCATCAAAGAGATAAGCAGTCAGCTGTAAACTTGGTTGATCAGTAGGAGATAAGAACAGTGGATCATCGACTGGAGTATAAAAAGAATTTTGAGAAGATTCACCATGTTCTTGATTGTCAGTCATGGTGTTTTTAGTAAATGTAAAGAATTGATGAAAAAAGAATGGATTTTGTGTAGAAAAAGAATGAAAATGAATGAATTATTGTGCGCGGAAGCTTGAAGTTTATGTGGATCGTATAACAATGGCGACTGATACCATGAGAAACTTCATTATTAGATGAAGATATTAGAGAGAATTAGAGAGAATATTGTAGTTGAAAGAAAGTATTTCTTATATTGATAAACTTGTAAATGATCATCATACATAATGAGTATATATATAGGAGGAAGGAATTGTAGGTTTTTATTAATTGTAACTAACTCCTAACAACCTTTCTATTACTCTAACTAACTCCTAACTAACTCGTCTATATATCTCATACAAACCTATTTTAACTTAATTTAAAACCAAAACATACATACCGTAGGAGTACAAAAGAAGGAATTATAGAATCTAATGTCTACTGGTACGCGGTAAATATATGCCGATAATAAATGTATGTAATTGTTTAATTAAATGTAAAAATTAGTAGTTTGCACAACATCTTACGTCACTAAATCGAATTTTGGTATCTAATGCTTGTGAATTTGTGATAAGTCTTTACGGCTTCGAACTGCATATAAAAAAACCACGGGTAAATATTTGCCAATAATAAATATATGTAATTGCTTAATTAAATGTTGAAAATTAATATAGGTAGTTTGCACAACATCCTACGTCACTAAATCGAGTATGGAATGAATAACAAAGAAAAGTGCAAGCAAATTATTGACTCACAAGCCACAACTAATAATAAATAATGGAAGAACAATATAGCAATACAATTGAGAGAAACAGAAAAAAGAGGAAGAAAATTACATCATGCATATCGTGTTGGATTCCCAAGTTTGAGCTAATAGGCAAGGTTTATATACTAATACAAAAACTATAAGATAAGATCGTAGAATTTAATCTAGCATAGGATTTCTATCAATGGTAGAGAAATCAGTATAATACGGAGTATATATTGATCAAAAAATTATCTTTTTAGTGATATTTTATCTTTTTAGTGCTATTTTATTTTAATTTTACAATAATAGTATTTTAAAACACATAATTTATTCAAAAAGCTAGCCAATGAAATCGCTTTAAAATAATAGCCAATCAAAACGCTCGAAAACATTCTCTTTTAAGTATATAGAGATAGATAGATAGTTTCTCTTTTAATTCATTAAAACATTGCTTTTATAAAATAATTACTACCATTATATCGTCCCAAAATTTGATCTGGGCCGTTCAAAAGTAATGAATGTCCATTTATTTTCAAGTAATGGAGAGAATTCGGACCGCTTAATAATATATGAAGATTGAACAAATAAAGACTATTAATTGCTTTTCGCTTAGTCGGTTAAATTCTGTGTTGTTAACGTGTTGTGAGATAGAGAGACAGATACATATAGAGGGAAGGTATATATATACGAATCTTTCTTGCGTCCTACCTACACACAAGGGAGGAGCACCTAAATATTATAAACTACTCCCTTGTGTGTAGGGAGGATGATCCTCCGGGAGGACGCAAGAAAAATTCATATATATACATACGATGAGATAGAGTTTCTATAATAAAATATTACTCCCTCCTACCAATAATAGATGTCTCATTTGGGTAGGGGCACGGGAATTAAGGAATAGAGTTAAATAATGAAAAATATTGTTTGGGGTAAGAAAAAGATGAGTTAAATAATGAAAAATAATGGGTAAGAGTGAGTTGGGTTGTAAATAATGAAAAAAGTAAAGGGTAGAATAGTCATAAATATGGCAAATGGGACATTTGTGTGGGTAAACAAAATTGGCAAATGGGGGAGGAGTGAGGGAGTTGTAGGAGAGCGTGGAGAGGGGGACAGTGCAGCTGATCGGAGTTGGGTGCCACCGGGGGAGGGCGTTATAAAAATCAATGTGGATGCGGGCTTGGTGAATGGGGTGGGTGTCGGATGGGGAGTGATTGGTCGGAATAGCCAAGGGCGAATTGAATGGTGTGTGGCAGTACAAGAGGACGTAGAGATGGAGCCTAAGTTTGCGGAAGCCATGGCGATACTACATGGAGCCCAAGAAGCTCGGCGTGTGGGAGTCAAACACGCTGTTTTTGAAAGTGACTGCCTGAGCGTGGTGGAAGCTCTCCGATCGAAGAAGCAAGGCCGAAGCGATATTTATTTAGTATATGATGGCATTTTTTCTATTTGTTCGTCCTTTGAGTCCTTTAGTTTTTCCTTTGTTCGTCGCAATTTTAATTCGGTTGCTCATTCCCTTGCTCACCTCTATCCATGGATGTTGGGTAGACGAGCCTGGTTTGATGATGC
>JAGPOY010002349.1:0-14893 GCA_018983105.1 Silene uniflora | reverse complement strand
TAAGAACCACAAAAACACATTAATTAGGCTTAAATTCGAAACCCTAAAAAGATAAGCCTTAAAACAAAATTGGGGGAAATGAAAATAAAGCTTACTAGAAGATGAGGAATGAAGAGAGGATTCCAAATATATAGTTTTTATGAAATTTGATGGAGGAATGAAGGAATTATAAGGGATTTAGGGTTTGGTAAGGAGGTTTTTGGAGAGTTTTTGGTGTTTGAAGGAAGGAGGAGATAGATTGGAAATGGAGGAAATGAGAAGTGAAAGGGAGATGAGGGCCGGCGGTCAAAGGGGTTGGGTAGGGGTCAATTGTTTATGTTTTGGTTTGCTTCGACGGTAATTAGAAATATTCGTCGAACGCGATTTCCGAGAATGTTAAAGTTAGAGAGAAAGTTAGGAATGAAGGAATTATAAGAAGAAGAATAATGAGAAATACAATGAGAAATACAATGAGAGAGAAAGTTAGAGAGAAGGTGTCTCTGGGAAATTTTCTAGGGTTTTAGCAATGGCAAAACACAAAAAAATTATTCCTAAATTTACCAAATCTCTAAATAAACGTATACAATTAAGTAAACTAGACCAAATTCGTAATTCTGTATCTTCTTCCACTAATAATAATCCAAAAATAGCACAGACGGAGCAAGGTATGGCGTCGAATCAATTTGCAGCGTTGGCGGAACCTTTGGTGGAGGCAATTTTGCAACCCGACCCTATCCAATCTGCAATTGTGCAACCTTTTGATATGAATGAGGAAACGGGACCGATTGTAGAAGATTGTTCTGAAACTGATGGGGACTCTGAAGGGGACTGGCAGGAAGTATCACATCGTCGTCAGGACAAGGATTCTGGGCATTCCATGAATGGTAAGCTTCATCTAACTTCTGAGGATGTTCAATGTGAATTGGATTTCTGGAAAGATGCGGTGTACTATTATATTTTGGGGGCTAACCCTCCTTGTCCAGTCATCGATGGTTTTGTGCGTCGTCTTTGGGGTCATGATGAGATTGATAAGATTTCCTTTCAACCATTGGTGTTTTTCTTGTTCATTTTAAGAAGGTTGTTCGTAAGACTACTGTACTTCAAGGTGGTCCTTATTTCTTTGACAACAAACCTTTAGTTGTAAAGGAATGGACGCCTGAGGCCAAATTGATTAAGGAGGACCTAGATTTAGTACCCATTTGGATTAGATTTTATGGATTACCTTTGAAATTCTGGGGACCTGCCTTATTGAAAATTGCTGGGTTAGTTGGTAAACCAGCGAGGACGGATGTGGATACTAAGGATAAGATGTTCCTGGGGTATGCTAGGATTCTGGTGCAGGTTAAAATGGGTCAAAAGTATCCTGATTATATTGAATTTTTGGATGAATTGGGTGAGAATCAGAGGCTTAATGTGCACTATGAATGGAAGCCTCTTGTCTGTGTTGGATGTAAGGGGATTGGATATAAGGTGCAGAGTTGGTTGAAGAAAACTGAGGATGGTAAAGCCAAACCTAGGCAAGTTTGGAGACCAAAGGTAACTAAACCTCCTACAGTTTCTCCTGCAATTGTAACCCCTACTGTGCCTGAACCTCTTATTACTCCAGTTACCTCTATTGAGATGGTGCAAAGTTCTGTGGTGCCAGCAAGGGTTATAAGTAGAATTTCCAAACATGGGGTCCTGCTCTCCAAAAGGGGTAAAGGGACATTCATGGAATCATTGAATTCTTCTGAGAGAGCTGGTCTGACTGCAGTGGAAGTAGGGCAAGCCTCTAGCTCACTAGGTAGGGATCCTGCTCCTGATGGTGGTGAAATGGTTACTCAACCTGCTAGTGACCATGGCTAATATTGGTTCTGGAATGTAAGAGGATTCAATAGTCCCAATAAGCAGAAAGACCTTAGATGGTTTCTGCATTTGAATAAAATTGGACTATTTGGAATCTTAGAAACTAGGGTAAAAATAAGTTCCTCTAATAAAGTACAAGATAATTTAGGAAGGAATTGGTCTGTGATATTTAATTCTGGAAGTAGAGAAGGGGAAAGAGTATGGTTTATCTGGAACCCTTCTGTTGATCAGGTGGATGTAATTAAAATTGATGAGCAGGTAATTCATGTGAAGGTAGAGTATATGGCTACAAGGAAAGTATGGTGGCTAACAATGGTGTATGGTCTGAATAGGATTGCTGAAAGAGTGCCTTTATGGGTTTCTTTGGTTCATATGAAACAATGTGTGACTGGACCTTGGGTAATATTAGGGGACTTCAATAATGTGATATTTGTGGATGAAACAATAGGGTCAGTGGCTTCAGATGCTGAAATGAATGGGCTACTGAATTGTATGGCAACTTGTGAAGTCAATGATATTGTTTCTCAGGGAGCCTTCTATACCTGGAACAACAAACATGAGCCTACTGATAGGAGATTCAGTAGGATAGATAGGGTATTGGTTAATTGTGAATGGCTTATGGAATTCCCTGATACTATTACTACATTTTTGCCTGAAGGGCTGTATGATCATTGCCCTTGTCTAATTGAACTATGGCCAGATCAGAAGATAAGGAAGCCTAGCTTCAAATATTTCAACATGTGGGGTAAAAATGATCAGTCCTTGACAATTGTCCAGGAAGGGTGGAAGATTCAATTGTATGGGAGGAAAATGTATCAAATCACCAGGAAAATGAAATTGTTGAAGCAAGCTTTGCTGGAACTGAATAGATCCTCTTATGCTAATGTGGAGACAAGTGCTCAGCTGGCTCAATACCAACTCATGAATGTGCAGTTGGCTATGCATGCTGATCCTACTAATCTTCAACTGTTGTCAGAGGAGAGGAAAGCATCAGAGGTCTACAAAGAAATGAATGAGGCTAGACTCAGTTTTTTGGCTCAAAAGGCTAAACTGGCCTGGTTACAGGATGGTGATTGTAATAGCAAATATTTTCACAGCCACATCAAAGAAAGAAGAATGATAAATCGAGTGTTGGCAATTAAAGATGTGAGGGGGGAGCTGAAAACTGACCCTGTTGCCATTGAGCAGGCCTTTTTAGAATATTATTTGCAGTTGCTGGGATCCTGTAAAGCTGTCACCAAAGTCCATTATCCTACTGTATGGAGAGGGAACTGTGACTGCTGAGCATGTGACTAGCTTAACTCAACCCATTACTGCTAAGGAAATTAAGGATGCATTGTTCTCTATTCCTGCCTCTAAGGCTCCTGGACCTGATTGGTTTACTAGCCAATTTTTCAAAGATTCTTATGAGGTTATTGGTGCTGACATAGAAGGTGGGGTAATGGAATTCTTTCAGAATGGTCAATTATTAAAGCAACTCAATGCCACCATCCTTACACTCATTCCCAAGAAGAATAGACCTATTGCAGTGTCTGATTTCAGGCCTATTGCCTGTTGTAATGTGTTATACAAATGCATTACAAAGGTAATATGTAATAGGCTTGCAGATATGCTACCTGAGATAGTGAGTGACAATCAAAGTGCATTTATTAAGGGAAGGGATATAGTGGATAATGTGCTTATCTGTCAAGATTTGGTACGTTTATACAATAGGAGAAGTTGTTCACCACGATGTATGATGAATATTGATTTAAAAAAAGCTTATGATTCCATTGAATGGGATTTTATAGAACACATGATCAAGGCTCTTAAATTCCCTTCTGTGGTAATTGGTTGGATCATGTAGTGCATTACCACACCCTCTTTATCTATCAGCTTAAATGGTAGCACTTTTGGTTTCTTTAAGGGCAAGAGGGGAATCAGGCAGGGTGATCCAATGTCACCTCTGATATTCACTCTGTGTATGGAATATCTCAGTAGAATATTAAATGTGGTAACTGAAAAGCCTGAATTCAGATTTCACCCTCTATGCAGACCACTCAAGCTATGTCATCTATGCTTTGTAGATGATCTACTGCTGTTTTGTAGAGGTGTTGAATCTTCTGTCCATATCTTGTTAAAAGCGTTTGCAACTTTCACTGCTGCATCTGGGTTGGAAATTAACCAGGATAAGTCTGATATTTATTGTAATGGAGTGCCTATGGGAGTGAAACAGAATATTTTGCATTTGTCTGGATTCCAGGAAGGCACTTTCCCTTTCAAATACCTTGGCATCCCAATCTCATACAAGAGGATTGCTGTGGGTGATTGCCAAAGATTGGTGGAAAAGCTTATTAGCAGGATTAGGGGATGGGGGGCTTGCAAATTGAGTTATGCAGGCAGACTCACTCTTGTACAAAGTGTTCTCACCCAACTTCATACTTATTGGGCTCGAATTTTCAAAATTCCTTCCACTGTCATTACCAAATTGATGAATATATGTCGAAACTATCTGTGGGCAGGGTCTGAAGAGTATCTGAAAGTGCCACCTGTGTCTTGGGATAGAGTATGTTCAAGTAAGAAAAATGGGGGGCTTGCGGAGTGATTCACAGCAAGCTATGGAACCAAGCAATGATTGGTAAGTATTGCTGGTGGATTGTGTCTAAGGCAGACCACCTTTGGATCAAATGGGTCCATCAAATTTATATTAAAGGTCAGGACTGGGTCTTGTATCAGCCATCTGCAAATACCAGTTGGACTTGGAGACAAATATGCAAAGTGAAAGATAAAATGATTTCTGGTTATACTCAGTAGAAGTGGAACTCTCATGATGGAAAATATAGTACTTCTTCTGGATATGAATGGCTAATGAGTCCCATGACTAGAGTCCCCTGGAGCCCCTTGATTTGGAACTCGTTCAATGTGCCTAAGCACTGTATCATCATGTGGCTATATGCTCAGCATAGGCTACTAACCAAGGATAGGTTGCAAAGATTTGGGATAGGAGTAGATCCAATCTGTGATCTTTGCAGGATGCAGGATGAAACTGCTGATCATGTTTTCTTTCTCTGTGCCTACTCACAAAAGTGTCTGGCTTTGCTGGCTACCTGGTTAGGAGTGAATATAGATGGTCTGCAAATTGTGACATGGTGTCTGAAATTCAGATGCCCATCATTGATGAAGAAGAAGATCATATGGGGTGCAATATGTAGCCTGGTTTATCGGCTATGGACTCTGAGAAATGTTTGCAAAATTGAAGGGTTTTTACCGTTCCCTGAGACAGTAGTGAAAGGGGTGCAGACTGATATTCATACAAGATTTCAGTTAAGACGAGGAGTGAAGCATCAAGTATTAGAGGAGTGGTTGCATTCTATATTTCAATGTAATAGCTAGTAATGTTAGTCTGATAGTCATGTAACTGTAATGAGGCTGTGAGCTATTGATGTTCTGTATGGTGTGACATTATTTGATCATTAATATAATTTTTACATTCCACCAAAAAAAATAAATAAGAATAATATTTGGCCATGTATAAACATCTCATTGCTTCGGATGACCCATAAAGATATGGGTAAAGTACCAATTTTCTCAATTTAAAATAATTTGTCATAAATAGTTCGCATCACATGATAATTGTAACATATATTCTATTTCTCTTGCCTCTTTGCTTGGAACTCAGTTTTGTTTCTTGTTATAAATTTGTTTCATTATTGGGGGGAGTTGATCAGGATAACATCTCAATAACATGTCTAACATTTCTCCGTTTCACGTGAGCCAGGCACTGATTATTAATAAAACTTTTTTGCACTTTTGAAAATATTGCTTTATATCTATAACCATCAACAGAAGCCACAAATTTATGATTGTGAATCCCAAACAAGGAATTTCTACCCATCTATCTCTATTTTTCTGCAAGACCTTAATTGCGAATGGACACACAACTCGTGTCATTTTTTATTTTATTTGGGGATTTTCAGGATTCTTAGTCATACTTATGAATTTTCCATACTAATCACATTTGACGATCTTATATGCAGAACTTTTTTCAAGGTAATAATTCGTCTTTACCAGTCTAACCCATTATCATAAGGTACTTCATTACAACGGTCAATGCATCTACGGATGATTTTAAAACGCATTTCTGAATACACATCAATCACTATAATCAACACTGTCTCCAATTGGTTCTTCTAATATATCCTTAAAATAACCTCGAAAAACTAATTACTTTATTTGAAAAATATACATATAACATTGGCAACTTCGTGTAAAATATACGAACCAGCCTAGGCTCATTCATATTTTCTACACGAATTGGCATAAGTCAGTTCGTGTAGAATACAAAAATGGGTCTAGGCTAGATCGTGTATTCTAGACAATCCTATATGGGCCATTTCGTGAATCTGAAAGGAATGACGTCGTTTCTGGAATTTTTTTTAACGTGTTTAACATATTTTCGTATAAAAAACATCAAAAGTAATATTTTACTTTTTGGATTACCTCATCTTTAACTATTTCAATGTTGGTGTCTTTATATTCATTGTCGTTATCGTCTTGAAAATCGCGTTGTTGATAACACTAATCATGTTTTCCGTTGTAATGATACAATGTTGTTTCGTTGAATTCGCTACTGAACTGATTTTGTTTGTCGTTTTATGAACTAAAAATGTTATTAGAGACATTAAATAAATCATCTCCGCTCATATATAAAATCTTGATGAATTATTCTTTATATAGATAAAAGGAAAAAGGGATAGGCGTAACGGGGAATTAAGTTCAGATGCTGAATATAGAAAGAATAATTATTTTGGGTCACGAGTAAGCAAAGTGAAAAAAGGATTGAATTTGCCAGTTTGATTAAAGAATTGATTTAAAGAGTCGAATAATTTCTGAGCTTATAAAAGGAAGTATCAACCTATACTTATGTGGAAGTCTAAGATTGGTATGAAAGTGTCCTCATCTTGAAAGCCTACGACCTCTCAACAATATTCATGGCTAAACTACTTAGAACATAATGAAATAAAAGGAAGGTGGATAGAAAGAGCAATAAAAGTGTGGGTCAACCCCCTTGGGAGACACAGCATTTGTAGCCTTGTTTACTGCCCATAACTTACACCATTCCCACTCTTTATCCCCTCTTCTTATATATCTCTCTCTCCCTACATTTACTGCCTTTACTACCATATTCTAAAACATAAAACCAATTAGTCATTCTTTTGGATCAATTATCCTCTACTTATGTACCTACTCCACTTTAGGCATGAACACACCTCCATCTCTTGAATCTCTTGAGCATGACATTTCTCCTCAGGTTGTCTTTTAATTTATTCTTTTAATTCTGTTACCTACTTTGTAGACCTTTTCTTCTTATTTCGACAACTAAAATCAATCTTTATGCAGTACCATTAATATTATCCCATGTCTTTCGGGTTTTGAGGGGTTTATATCGGGATCGTCTCCCCGTTTGTGGGTGTTTGTCATACATGTGGTACCATTATCCATGTATCCCTTGTCTTTCCTGAATTTTATTCAAGCCACAATAGCAACATAAATACACCCTATGGCTATGTCCGGATCATTTGTTTATATAATTTAAATGCCGCTAACAAAAAAATATGTAAAGTAAATAAATGATTGTTATTGACAACATGTTTTAAAAACGATAATCAAAGTATTCCTAAATAAAATGAAGAGAAGATTAGGGGCCATGTTGAAGCGTTTTGCTAGCACATAGCAAGAATCAACGGTACAACATTTGACTAGATATGCGCAATCTTACCTAGGAGTACTCGCTAGTAGTATTTTATATTAGTTTTTATTTTAAAATATATTATCGTTGCATAGATGTAGGTAATATTATCCTAACTAAAAGGGCGCAATATACTTTTCCTAGGTTTTTTCCCTTATGCAATACTTAATTTACTCATAACATAACTTTAAGCTGATGTTAGTTCCACGATTAGACCTCCTTTGTTTGGTTTTTTGTTCATTACCCACATTTTAATCACATAAATTGCATTTTTTTGGTCACATACTAACACACCATTTTTATCTCACTTAGATTATGTTTCGTTATTCATGAGAACCATTGTTATTTCAAATTTCTGATTGGTTAGAGAGTTGGTGGCTAATAACTTTTTTAGTTTCTAGATTGTAGGTTTCTTTGTACGAAGTAATATTAATTCTACTCTCTTTCAAAACTTCCTCATTTTTTTTATTTAAGATGCCTGATTTTGATGCTGTATTTCCTAATTAAAATAGTAAGAAAATAGTGTTATAACTAGTTTAGGTCCCGTGCTACAGCACGGGTTGTTTGAGCGGTTTTAATTATTAGTTTGGCCAGTAAAAGACGAAAAATAATAATGTATATACTTTACATTGAGTTTCATAATATATGAAAGATATGGTAGAGATAGGCTAATTGAATAAAACGGAACAAAAGATTAGTTCTTTCGTCGGATAAAATTTTACTTTTTTGAGAATTTAGAATTAAACTATCAGTTTTTTAGTGTTGTTAGATGAGGATAACACGAATTTATTACATGATTAATTGTTATATTTTTTATATAATATTAAAAAAAATACAAAAAATTAAGTAATTTAAATAGCAAACGGAACCGTCAACATAAACAAATAACGGGCCGATAATTAGACACGCATTTCAAAATCAAACTTTCAACAAAATAACGGGCTGACATATTGCAACACAAATAATAGGACCAGAAATATAAGCCCAGAACATAAATCTTATGGCCCAAATAAAATGCCAAGTTCCTTAGACTTTGACGTATACGATTATAGCATGAATGTAGTTAGGCCCAATAGTAGCATGGATTTTAAAGAATATGAAAAATACTCCTTTTTATTTGATCAAACACCGGCCCAAATTGAAAAAACAGGCCCAATAGTAGCATGGATGTAGTTAGGCGGGAAAATGGGGAGTTTTGGTAATCTATTAGTTTTAAGGGGGATTTTATATATCTCTTATTCTTGTGTTACCATTGTATACCATTAATGGCGGTTCTTTCCCACGCCAAGTTATTGGAATCTTGGTAATGTTCGTTCCTGAAACGTATTCTGTTAAACTATTATCTTCTTAATTCTACCTAATCAGTTTGGTCAGCAAGCAGCCACTGTTTTTCTACAATACTTATCCTACCTCTGCTTTTAGCACAAGACAATGTGATTGTCTACTTATACATGTGTGAGATAATTTATACAACTTATATCATAAACTTACATGCTAATTGAGAAAAATATCCGTCACCGATTTTTAGTAAATGAATATTGTGGGTAAGCAATAATAAGATGTTCATTGTGTGCATTTTAGTTAAATGGAACTAAAGGTTATTTTTTTAATACGTTTTTTTACTCATTATAGTACTTTTTGCACAATATTTTCTATTATCTTACCCTTGACCAAAAAACACACCAAACTAATTCTCTCAAACTCACCAAACTAATTCTCTCATTTATCAATTAAACTTATCAAATCATTCAAAATTCTTTATAACTTGAATGTAGATAAGTATTGACTCCTTAAAAAACATATTGAAGAAATTAGTGTTTTTTCTCAATTTTTTTCCATAATTTATTTTAATGTGGGTTTTAGGTATATTAGGGTTTGGTTTTGTAGTTGATTGGTGCTCGGTGGTCGGCGCTGGTGACGAGTCAGGTGGACGATTGGCCGATAAGGAGCCGGTAGCCCGAGGGCTAGAGTTTGGTTGGAGACGCGTTGGACAATGAGCAACGCGGTAGTAGTTGTGCTTTTGTGGGACAACAATATGTGGAAGAAGGTGATAGCGGCCATTAGTTGATCGATTAGGGGCGACAATTAGGGATATGGCAGTGGGTCCAGGACCCTACCCCAGACCCTTTGGGTCTTGCCCTAATGGGCCGAGTACGAGTAGAATTTTGAACCTGTATGGGTATGTGTCGGGCATTTGTCTGTGCATAAAAACTCGGGTACGAGTATCAGTCCCATACCCATACCAATACCCTTACCCTTACCCTTATCCTTAGACCCTTCAAACTTGTATACAAATATATTTAGCTTTGTCCTTTCAGTTACACTATAAACTTTTAAGTTGATCTAAATTATTTTTTTTCTATCAATCACATTTCCCTCACTCAAGATCCATCTTTGTGATCATTTCGATTTACGTTGGCATTTGTAATCAACATCATGAGTGGTTGTTTTCAAGTTATATGCATGGTGTTTTGATATATTGTAAATGTAAACATGAAAGATTTTTTAGTTGGTCTTTGTTATTATATTTTCAATAAATTTCATGATATTTTAAATCTAAATCGTACATTTAAGTTAAAAATTGTACGGTAAATTAAGCGAGATCAGACTCACGGGTAAATCTACACCCTACCTGTACCCATTAGGGTCGGCTATGGGTCTATGAATTTCAGACCCTGACGGTATGGGTCCATCAAAAAAATACAGGCAGGCGTATGAGTCTTATAGGACCCTATCCATACCTTAGCCATTGTCATCTCTAGCAGTGGTCTTTGGGGCTGAGTGGTTCGTGGTTGGGTGAGAGGAGTGGTGGAAGCCTCTAAGGTGTGGACGTGTAGTATGTTGTTCGTAGTTCTTTGTTTTTTACTAGTGTAGTCCAATTAATAGGGAAATAAGTAAGAGGAAATTAGAGGGGCAATATGAGAAAGTTATACTGTAATGAGTAAAAAGCGTACTACAAAAATCAACACCCTATTTTTAATAAATGTGAGATCTCTGAAAATCTCGTTTTTTGAAATAAGTAATTTGGAAGCGTCACCAATAGGTTTTATAAAAAAAAAAAACATACGAAAATATTTGTAACGGAAAAGCCCCCTTTTGTTCCCTGGAATGGGGACTGATCCGTCATTCCGGCCTAAACCGAAGATTGAGGATTCAGGAGTAAAGGTACGGTTAGGGAAGATGTTAGGCACCCAGACCTCCCATCAAACTGATGACCTCTACTATTGATTTGTAATATTATAATTTGACAAAATTTGACTAAAAGGAATGTTAAAAGCTAATTTTATACAAGACAATACAATTTATTTATAAGGACAAATTAACTAGGTTAGTTTATATTCAAGAATACAAAATGTACGATATATAAAGAAAGAAATAAAAAACAAAAACAAAAAAAAAAAAGAGTAAAGAAAACTTATTTGATATTGGTACCCTTGGGCCTATTTGGATATTGACTATTAATGAATCTCAAGTTTGTCTTAAATTACCGGCTCTTATACGCTTGTATGAAATTGGGACGATTTAATTTGTGTGATTTGAATGGAAACTGGGATTGTATATTTAAGACGGTGTCTGGGAGTATAGAATTTCTGGTCAGATCTTTTATGTGTGGTATTGTACGTGAATCTTGTCCTTCGTGAATCTCGTCCTCCTCCAAATTGGTTTATTATGCAGGATATTTATAGACTATATGAGCTTAGAGTTAGACTTTGAGTAAGTTTGGAATTAGGCGAATTAGAGTTCCACCGTGCCTTGTTGTCTCATTCAGGGGCCGAGCCAGGAATAAATAGTATATAGGGCTAAAATTAAAAAAATTAGGCGGCAATATATAATCATCCTTTACATCCTTTTTAATATCCAAAAAATAATACACTGCAATATAAAATCAAAAACTTGACATGTAACATAACTAGCTAAACTTTGCCCTACGAGGTCCAGCTAATTCAAAATCATTAATTACATCTTCATTCGTAATATTATCTGCCAAAGTCCTTTCAATATATAGCACCATCAAATTATCAAGAAACTCATCATTCATCTTGTTTCTAAGCTTGTTTTTGACGAAGTTCATAGATGAAAATGCTCTTTCGGTTGTAGCCATAGAAACTGGAAGAGTCAAGATAAGACAAATCAATCTATAAATCATGGGATAAATTGATATCTTACCAAAGTCGACCATTTGTCGACACAAATCTGATATTGAAGTAGTCTCTGCAAATCTTGGATCTTTCTTGACATCTGCTACAAAGAACTCACATTCAAAATCTAAAGCATGTCTACCATGTGACGAAAAGTCAGTATAATACTTTAAAGCAAGTTTGCACATGTCTTCATGTTTGAAAGCTCGAAAGCTATGACGTGGGTCAAATAAACCACTAAGCGAGCTGAAGATTCTCCAAAGAACTATCAGTGAATCTGCTCTTAAGTTCTTCTAACTGAAAGTCAGCACACAATAAAATATATTGAACCGATAATAATACTCATTTGTGATATTCTTTTCACAATTTCTCGACCCTTTCTTGTATGTTGCTGACACATCCAGCACAGAAATACCATGATCACAACAAAATGCTCTAACCTTCATATCAAATCATCCCAGCCATTTTCTCTCATATTTTTAAGTTTTTCTTTTGCAATGGAAAGAAAATGCAAAGCATTCAATATGTCTAGGTCTTTCTTTTGAAAAATATGACATAAAAACTCGGGTGTCCTCATGATATCATCCATCATATGGAAACAATATACGAAATAAAACTTTTTTAAAGCTTTACCGACTACCTTTGCTTCTCCTTGTACTTTATCTAGTCCATTTATATACAAATCGTCAATAGTTGCCCGGGTAGCTCCAAACAACTTAATAAGACTTGAAATAGAACGGAAATGTAAACCCCGACGAGTAGCTCCTGCTCTTTTTAAAGTACAAGCTTGATTTTTACGTGAACCCGTTTGAATTGTATCGGCATCCACTAAATCTTAAATTTCTTCTCCTCTGAAAGTTTTTAACATTGAATGTCTTTTAGCATAAGCATCAACAAAGTTCACGATCATGGTTAAGGTAGAAAAAAACTGCCACAAATCATGAACTCCTTTGGTTGCGGCATTTAATGACAATTGTAATCGATGACCAAAACAATGCACATAATAAGGAAAAGGATTTGCTCTTCTAAACAAAGCTTATAAGCCATTAAATTGACCACGCATGTTACCTGCACCATCATACCCTTGACCTCTTATATTCCCTACTTGAAGATCATATTGAGTAAGAACCTTACAAATCAATCTTATCCTTCAAAGTTTGAGAACAAGTGTTATCAGCACTAAGCACCTTGTTTCAAGTAAACCCTCACAATCAACAAATCAAAGAATTATGGCCATTTGTTCCTTATTTGACACATCAAGAGCTTCGTCTCATAGCTCTAACTTTGTGACCAAGAACACTAGCAATTTGCTTTTAGATAGTTCCAGATTTATACTTGGCATTTCTCGAAGCACTATTTGTTACTTTGTAGTGCCAACAACCTCACAGCCTCTATACTAGCAACAAGTCGAAGTTTATTCTTTGCTAACTCTTGTGCAGATAATGTATCAATCGCCTTCTCTACATGCTTAGAAGGATTTCGTAGATTTTCCCACTTGTACATTAAAGCATTGTGTATTGACATTACGTCTCCAATATGAAGTAAGATGCCACTTTGCTTAGACATTACATTTTTTCAACCATTAAATCCACTATCAGTGACAGATGGATGTCGAGATGGGTAGTCATCAAATAACAAACATGGAAAACAAAATGCTTTATCCGTCTCAAGTGAATACTCCAGCCAAGGCCACTCCTTGAACCAGCTATGACAAAACTTTATCCCTTGAAATCAATCTCAAGTACTTGTATATTCTTTTAAATAAGGTTGACAAGGTCCATATGTTACATATGCCCTTCGAACAATATCTCGTTCATTCAAAGGATATATACCAATAGGATGACATTTTCCTGGATCTCGTTCAAGCGATGTAATATCATTATCTTGAACTTCTACATTCTCATTGCTTCATGTTGATAATCTTCATGTTAATTCCTTCATGTTGATCGAATGGAGGATTTGATGGAGGAGGGTATGCTCCATACTTGATGAATTGTCATTTTTATACCATGAAAATAAATTCTTGTGGCGCTTGGGATTTCGATTATCCGTCATTATACTTCACTTACTGACTTACCTATAATTAGTTAACCAATTATAAACATGAATTCACAAAATCTAAACTAAAATGATCAAATAACTTTACTTCAATTCATGGACTATACAACCAGTTGTATATGGTTGTACGGTGTAGAATCCAAGCTTTTTGATAAAGAATCTGAGCTTTATGTTAAAGATTATGAGCTTTATTAAAAATTATTGAACTCGTCCATTTACACATTAAAAACATGAACTTTAAATTAGCTCATAAAAAAAACATATAAGCTCGGGTTCTTATACTTGGTTGTACAATGCTTATGGTACAACCAGATGTATAATCCTATTTACCACTTTACTTGAAGTTGGATGCAGGAACAAAGTATTAACAATTGTGTGTAACTCATTATCACATTATTCATCACCATCCCCTATTTACTAAATTTATAGGCATCCTCACATATTTTCCTCCAAAAAGCATCTTTCTAAATAAGGTAGTTAATAAAAATTATGTATACATTAACTAAGTAAGGAAGCTAATAAGTATAATAATTTATTTCATTAAATTATTATTATTTTTTTCATTAAAATTAATCTTTTCATTAAATTATATTTTTATAACAAACTTAGTCTATAATCTTTTAACTAGTTTTGTGACCCGTAAAGAATCACGGGTGTCATTTAAAATTATGTTTTCAAGACATTTTTTTTTCCTGTTGTACATCATTTTACATCAATTTATGCTAGTGACTTAGTGAGTACCGTCGGGTGATGAAACATGGTGTCGTGTTAATGCTAATAGGTTCGTCTAGTAAGATCTAAGTAAACACGCACTAATGAAAGTAGGAATACAATGATACAAAAGCCAACTAAATTAGTGAGCTAACATACCAATCAATTGAGCGTTAAATGATACATGATACGTATTTAGTAAATAACCAAATTATTTCCATGGTCGTGGTCTCCTCGATATTCAGAGCCATAATGGCCCCAAATTATTCTTATGTATTGGATAAAATAGGAAATCTCCCAAAAACATCTAGGAAAAATTTGAGAAACATGCTAACTCATAAAAATTTACATACTTGTAAGTTGTCATTTTTCGTGTATTGATATCCAAGTATATGTCTTCTTCCTGAAATTTATCAATTGTACATACAAATTA
>JAGPOY010002348.1:5256-20256 GCA_018983105.1 Silene uniflora | reverse complement strand
TGATTTGATCTTCACTTATCTTCATAGTCTTTAGCACGTCCATCATTATCAGGTTAACTGAACTGCCTCCATCTATCAGGATTCTGGAGACTTTGGCTGTGCCGATTTGCATTGTTATGACCAGGCTGTCATGGTGCAAGTCTGGTACTCCCTGCAAATCAGAGTCGTCAAAAGAGACAGCAGGAAGGGAAATAGATCTAAAAGGGGATTGAAGTTTTGACTCCCTGGCAACTTTTTTAGGTGCTGAACTGGTCAGACCGCAAATTTCTGATCCCCCATTTATGAATTTTACTTCATAAAGAGGTGGAGGAGGAGGTGGAGCCCTTGCATTTCCTTGATCTCTACCTTCATTCATATTCCCTGACTGCTGGATTATATCTTTGAGGTAGCCTTTCCTGAGCAGGTATGCTACCTGCTTCCTTAGCTGGATACATTCTTCCGTGGTGTGCCCAATGTCTTGATGAAATTCACACCATATTGTCGTATCTTTTCTGGAACTGTCAGACTTCTTGGGCCATCTGACCGTATCACCCACGCCTTCCAGTTTTTTGATTTATCCTGCAGTTGAAATAGAGAAGTTATATTCAGGAATAGTTGGTAGGCCAGCAAGGTTACCTCTGCTTTCTTGGGTCATGTTGACTTCAGATCGTTCAGGTCTGGAATAGGGAGAAAGTCTTGGGTTGTTTCCTTTATAGTTGGAGCTCTTTCTATTGGTCTGCCCGTAACTCTGCTTTTCTCCGGATGAATTTGCTCTGAAGTTGAGATCTTCTTCCAATCTAACATGCTCTAATGCAATTGACTGGAGAGTTGCAAAGGCAGGACAGGCTTTCTTGGTGAGATCTGCATAGATATCACTGTCTGGCCGGACTCCTTGTCTGAATGCCTCTACTGCTGTTTCCTCATCGCATCTGGGTATGGCCACCATTTCTTTGACAAATCTGGCCAGGAAATCTTTGACGGATTCTTCTGGGAGTTGCTTCACTCTGAACAGGTTGCTAGGTCTCTTTGCCCTGTCTCTGCTGCTTGCAAATTGCTGGTTGAAGGCATTAACTAGTTCCGCAAAGCTCTTGACGCTTCCTAGGGGAATATTGATGAACCATTGCATTGCTGGTCCAGTCAGGGTAGTGCCAAAGCCTTTGCACATACACACCTGCCTGAGTTCGATGGGTATCGAAGCTGCAAACATTTTTTGTTTGAATATGGCAACATGATTCTGTGGATCTGTGGTCCCATCATAAGTTCTCATTGATGGGACTGAGAACTTCTTTGGGAGATCAATTTTTGCTATCTCTTCTGCAAAGGGGGAGTCAGCAAAGCTGACAGCTTCCACTTCATGAACAGGATCTGGCACTCCAGGAATATTTTCAATCTTGTTGTGTAGTTTCTGGATTTCCTCGAGCATAGCCATCATGATAGCCGCATTAGTCTTGTCCATTCCTGTATTTGGATCATTTTCCGGACCAGGGGTTGGAGTCTTCTCCGGGGTTGCATAGCTGGTGAAATCAATTTGTTTGATGATAGATGAGAATGGAGTTCCAGGCTCAAACCTAGTTTTAGAGCCTAAAGCCTTATCCTCTAATCTTGTCTTCAGGTTTGACTCTGATTCCTTGAGTTTCTCCAGTTCAGCCTCTGCTTGGACTGCCTTTTCCCTGATTGATTCCAATTCTTTGATCTGGGCTAAGGCAGCAGTCAGTTGTTCTTCTGTGGTTGGTGTTGATATTTTTTTGCGAGAGTATTGATAAAGGATTAGGAATTTTTTGCGGTTTAATGAACTAGATGCCCCACGGTGGGCGCCAATTGTTTTATCCTAAAAATGCCTGAATAGACTAGACGTTTTAAGGAATGATTGCAGGGTATCTAGCTCAAATATAAGAAAGGAAAGATATAATTTAGGAAGGATAGGTAGTAATAACACAATGACTTTTCTTATTGAATTTCTGAACAGAATTACACAAATAATCTTTTTTCTGGGAAATACAAGTATTTTTGTAAAGCAAAAGTTAATAATCAGATCGATCCCCCTTTCCTATGATCTAAGTACTCTATTTATAATCCTTTTTCCAGACGTTGGATGCTGCAACGTTCCTTTCATGGGTTGTTAAGTAGTTCCGGATTAATAGGGCATGTTCCCTATTAATCCGCCTTGACTGATCTACTTAACCTTCCATTGCTCACACGCTTTTTGATCTTGTTTAGGGTTTTTGACCAGGTCTCCCTTGAAAGTAGGTCTTTGTTTCTCTTCCTTAGATGTGCTGTCCAGGGTAGATGAGCTGGAGGGGATTCTTTCTGTACCTGCTTAGCTTTGCCTCTACCCTGGTTGGAATCTGCCTTTGTTTTATGACTTCTGATATGTATTTGTCCGGACTGTAGCCATGTTGTTCTCCTTATGTTGGCAGACTGGCTGCTAACCTGACCAGGCTAATCTGGGCTCAACAACTACAAGCTACACAACACTTAGAGAAATATTACAAACATTATCATTATCATACTTATATTCTTTCAATTACATAGTGAAATCCTCTCCTGGCTTGGTGCCCGTGGTTTTTTCCCATTCAAGGGTTTTCCACGTATAAATCTTTGTGTCATGCTTTCTCTTATTGTTTATTACTTTACTTTCGTTTCTATCTACATTATAATCAACCCTGCAAAGGTATGATTAATACAACATCAAAATAGGATAATACTAGTTAACCCCCATACTATTCTACCCTGGTCGTATTTCCAGCCTTGCGCAAGATACGGGTAAAACACGTAACTAATCATATAATCATGTAATAATTGGTAATTATATGTGAATATTTCCAAACCTGTTTTCTAAGATAACCTGCAGATTCGAACACACTCAAAAGGCAAAACGAGCTGTCATTTATACAAACGTATATGCAAAGTGCAAATGTATATGGGCTCCTGCCCAAGATAATGTCCAAAACAACAAAAAAATGAACAAAGATGCAAAATATAAGCCAACGAAAACTAGTTCTGGCGACCCCTCAGCTCGACCACTGTCGCGTCCAAGGCGGCGATCTCAGCATCCCTGGCCTCGAGCTCCCTCAACAAGCGGGCCGTCTCATCCCGAGACTCTATCAGCTCACGCTCCAGGTCCCACTCCCGCTGTACAGAAAATGAAATGATAAGCCGTTTTGACAAAATACAAGCAAATGATCAATGAACGGGTAGAAAAGGTTCATACCTGACGCCCAGAGTCGCCTGTACGTGCCTTGATGGCCGCGGCTCTCAGCCGGTTGGCCATCCTCCACAGCTCCACATGCTTGGATGACGCCACCTGCATTTCAAACACAACACAAAGGATCAGACAAATGCATTCTTATGCAACTAAAGCGGATAAAGACATCCAAAGTTGGGGGCTTACCCTCCGAACTACGTGCTGCCAATCGTCCAGGCCAGCGTCAGACACTGTCTCGCTGAAAGAACGGATCTCTGAGATCACGGTCCTGTCAGCCGAGTCAATGTACTCCAACGTCTCCGGGAACGCTGCTGGCTCGACGCCCGCCACCTCGATCTCCTGCAAGCTCACTCAAATCTATCAAATGTCAATCTTTCATAACTGTCAGAAATGAAATAAAAGTGGTAAATGTACTTACCACAATCGGCCAGTACGCCAATCGCCGGTGGACAAACTCGGCGTACTCCTGACCAGGAAGAAGGAGGGCGCCACCACCTACGCCAGCCAGGTCTGCCTCCCTCTGCGCCTCAGAGGGCTCCCTAAACATCGTCCGTGGAGGATCAACGGGAACCGTGAAAGTTTCACGAGAGCATTGCCGCGTCAAATGCTCGCCCAAGTACCAAACAGGTCCCATGGGCGTCGTCAGCAACAACCTACTCGGGCTCCGAGGACGGAGAACCTCAGCCACGAAAGCTGGAGCCTCCGTGTAACTCTCCCAGGGCCAGGGCACCCACTAAAATCAAGAAAACGGGGGGTCATTCCTATGATCACTCCTACTAAAGAAAGGGAGCGGGAAATAACAAGAATAAATGAAGACAAGAGTACTCACACCGTCAATGCTCAGGACACACAACCCAGTCCCTGACGACTGGGTACGTCCTCGGCACCTCCTCCGCTGTCTTAGGCGCAAAACCAGGGAAGTAGTACACCCACGCCTGCACACAAGAAATGGTCATGCATCCCCGTTCAAATATTCAAACGATCGTTCGTTTTTTTACAAAAGAAACAAGAAAAGGGAAGGTTCATACCTCCAACAGAAGTTCAGGACCAACTGCCACAAGAGAAGACCGCTTCTCCATCTACTCTGGACGAACTATGGCCCTCATGTAACACATGAGGACCGCAAAACTAGGAGTAACCCAGTCCCAATGGCCTAGGCTACTCAGGTCAGCAAGAAAAGGAAGAAGCTTCGTCGAAAGTGTAACACCCCCATTTATCCAGGAGCCTTTACTAGGCCTTCTTAGATAATTAGAACTGTTATCATCTCGGTTTCCCGAGGTAGCGATTACAAAGGTAAACAAAGCAAAGCACTTTAAATTAAAACTTTAGTGAATAAGGGTTCTTACAACTTAACCAAACTATATAAACCGAAATTACAATTCATTTCGCAGCGGAATTAAAACAAAGTGAATAACTTAATGAGACTAAGTGATCTAGACTTCTAGTCAGTCCTGGCCAAATCATCACGCATTCCTATAAGCTCCCAAGTCAGCTAACTCAATACCTGCAAGTCTGCTCCCCATTATGGTTTATCACAGGTGTTCACGAATACACGGTCAACCTCGCAGTTGAGTAGGAATAATCCATAAAATAATATTTAACAAACGATACTTAACAATGATAATTAAAAATATAAATTCCATTCTCATACGCATATCGCAACTCCCTTAACAACGTGCTCCATCTCATAACATAGCACAACACCCTTAACAACATGCCCCATCACCTTGGTTTAACCCCCTTAACAACGTACCATCTCAACATTGTAATAGTACACCCCCTTAACAACGTACATATTACATCTCATCTCAGAGTGCACCCCCTTAACAACGTACCTCTGTCAACAACTCATCCGTAACACTTTCTCATTCACAACACAATAATTTATAATCGCAGTCGAACATATCCACAATAACAATACTAATAAATAATCAATCCGTCTCAATATATAACATCCATTAATAGCATACAGAATACACATTAGAATTGAGTAGGATTATCCCTACCTTTTCAGCAAATCCGCGCACACAAGCTAGTTAGTAACGATCTTTTATAAAGTTGGTTCCTACAATCATAACAACATATACTAACAATTAACTAGCAAATTGACTATATAAATTAACTAATTAAACACTTAAGTGATTAAATAGGTAACTCAGCTAATCCAATTACATAACTACCATTACCCACGTGTTTAAACTTTAAACTAATATAATAATAACATTATTTACTCCCAACAATCGTAGTTGTTACTCATAGTATCTACGACTAACGCAATCAACAATCCCAGACTAGCTGCTCATCACAATGACACCACGACGACCACCCACACCGACCACCACCAACCTCGACGCTGCACCACGACAACACCACGCCCCAGAAACCACCACCTTCGACAACACCTACAATAACAACAACTGCCACGACTCACCCTTTAAACCGCATATAACCACCACTATCAGCCACCAACACCACCACCTTCACCACCTCTGGTTCACGGTGGAGCCACCGGCAACAAAGCAAGGCCAGGTTGAAGGTCAGACGCGTGTGGTGGTCGAACAAGACACGGCTTAAAACACAATCTAGCAACGACATCATCCCAACCACCGTGTTCAAATTCCCTCACCACGGCCACCACAACCACCAATAACACCAATGTCTACCACCGTTGGAACCACTATACTATGGCGATTCCAAAGGTGGTCCCTTTTCCCTCGACAAGTCAATAACGAAGTCATGGTATTTATCTTAAGACGGTCTCACACAAACCCCTGTTTTCCCCTATTTCTCACGTTCTCCGGTCAACAACCGCACAAACCACCACCAGTAACCACCCTAGCAACCCCAAGCCGCCACGAATCAAACCACCCCAAACCCGAGTCACGTCGAGTCACAATAAGGGTTTATTAACACATTCAATCGCAAGCCAACCACCCTACAACACCCGTCTGAAACGCTTCTCCCCCGAAGTCCCTGGTGGTCAACGGAGGGCCCTAGTTAATCCTTGGTGTCCCACGATGAAGGCCATGGTCTTGGTTTGTCTTATGGTGGTCTAAATAGCGAGTTATAATTGTGTTAAGGCGAGTATGTTACGAGATAGTTTAGAATTTACCTTGAGACGATAATAAAGCTAATTCCTTTCTTATTTCCGTCTAGATCTCCTTCCTCTTCTTGCTAATTACTTTTTAGATTTTATTGTGAATATAAAATAGGGTAGAGCTCCATAACAAGGTATTTATAGTCCAAGCTAAGAATAAGATAAGGAAACTATGCTTATTACCTTATTACCATTACTATTACTATTATTATTAGCAATTTATTATTATTATTATTTCTATTTCTATTAGTAATAGTAATTATTATTATTACTATTATTTTATCCGAGCACGAGGCCCGAGGCACATCACTTCCTGACTCAGTTATTACTTTATTATACTATCCCACCTTATTCACATTTTATTACTTATGGATACTATAAAGTAACTATTTATAATATGTAAATTATTAATATAAATCTTCCACAAATTACGGGTATTACAGAAAGCCTCTCCCCCTTGTCCCTGAAGTAGACCGAGGACAAGAACCACCATAGCCATAGACGGGCTCTCTGCTCAGCTGTACAAGGCGGAGGAGGCACCATCCTCCAATCCATTTTCACCCTCACCAGGGTCTTCCCGCCAAAGTAGTCCCTCACGTAGGTGCCCGACCCCAAACCAGGAACCTGGGCCGCTCCTGCAGCCAGGTTCCAGCCGATCAGGCTTCTAGCCTCGGTTGAATCCACCCTCATGGCCACCAAGGGCCATACCAACGCCTCCTCTCCAGACGACAAGCCATAAATCATGCCGTAGTCCTCCAAGGTAACCCCGATCTCTCCAAAAGGCATATGGAAAGTCGAGGTCGTATCCCAAAACCGATCAAGGAAAGCTCGAATCAGGCTAAGGTTAGCCTGAATCATCCTCCCCTTGATCTCTCTCCAAGCCCGCACCAAGGCTCCAAAAGCTCCCCCCTCAACGATGTCTCTCTCCTCCTCCGACAATTGCTCGAAGGCCTCCTTCATCGTCGTATAGCCCGAGAACGACCTCATGTTCCCGGCCTCCTGCATCAACAAACATTCGATTAATATGCGAAAACGTGAAAACACGTAAAGAAGAAGAAACGACAAGCCAAAATGGCCGAAGGCTTACCATGCTCTTCGTCGTCCTATACGACAAGTGGGTCTCTGCTGCCCAAATGAGATGCCTATTATCCCATTTCTCTGCACAGTCAAGTGCCCCAGCCAGCTGCCGGCCACCTCGCCCAACATTGGCCCTCCGTGGGACCTCCTCCTCTAAATCCTCTTCCATCTTCTGGGTCGCTCCCGTGTACTGTATGAGAGCCGAAAGAGGGTCGAAGTCAACCTCCATAGGATCCCTTCCCGACGTAGACGGAATGTCACATGCAAATGTCAAAGCAAAATCAATCCAAAGCGACGCCAAGTCCAAATTTCAAGCAATTTCGCGCATTTTCAAGCGTTCAAAAGACGGTTTTCGAGCCATCTTTGGCCGAGTTCCTTTTCTCCCAAACTACACATGTAATTGCATGGGTCAAGTGAAGCTATATTTAAGACTAATTACGGGTTTGAGTCGAAATTTCGGCAGCATTTCGCTACAATAGCTAATACGGCTTATAAAAAATTGTCCCGGAGGAGCTGTCACAAATCAAAAATCTAACAACACAGAAAGTTTACCCATTACACAAGGGTTCCAAAACACTAAATTTCATCAAAAATGGACTAGCCTAAGGGCATTTTCGAGCCATTTTACGGTTTAGCTAAAACCGTCTCATTTTGTGCTCAAATCTTCAATACTCAACAAAAATGCGAAAAGAATACATTGTTATGTTCCTAACATGATCAATTGTCTATTTTTACCATCAATTTCATGGGACAAACTCGTTTAGGACGAAAGCCTCAATTTTTCGATCGAAAATGGGGGATAAACCCTAATTTTTTCGGCCAAATTGGACCCTAAATGCAAAATAAAGCAAGCACAAGACACATACCTCGGTTAGTCATGATTAATGGCGGGATTTGATCAAATTTTGACGAAGTTTGGTTGAGTTTTGGTCGGGTTATGTGTTGAAGACGAGAAGTTTGTGTTTTGAATAAATGAAATACAACACGGTCTGATTCCGCGTTTTACCCAGATAGGGATGAGCTTTGGAAAGGACGCAGCATTTGCTGCGCCTCTTCCAAAAGTCGCAGCTCATGCTGCGCCTCTTCCCCAGTGCATTTCCAGCGAGTTTCGTTAGAAGTTCGTTATGAGTTCGTTACTCATGGGCCCACACTTCATGCGACTCTTCCCCGACTTCAAAGTCCACCTTATGATTTTTTGGGTGTTCTCTTCGTCCGGATCGACATCTCAATAGTCTGTCAAAGACGATAGCTACGACATTTTACTCCCCAGCGAGAGTTCGTGATCACTAGAAACAGTTCACGGGTTTCTCCTAACAATTTTATCAAGATTCCTCCATAGCAGTGCCAATGACCTGCCACGGATAATCCACATTGATTCTTCCACAACTGTGCCAACGACGTGCCACGGATAATCCACATTTACTTGTCCTCGACGGCGCCAATGACGCGCCACAGACAATTTTCGTCCTCTACGGTGCCAACGACGCGCCACAGACAAATTACGTTCAATCATCCCCGGCGGTGCCAACGACGCGCCACGGAAAATTCCTATTCATTTCTCCTCAGCCAAGCTAACGACGCGCTGCTGTCGACTTATCACGCCTTCAGAAATTCAGGCTATCGATCAGATACCCGTTTCAGATGGTCCTTTCAAGAGATACTCATCAGACCCCCTTTTCAGGTCTTCAGGTCAGAGTTTTCACCGAGCCGTTTTCATTTTCGTCTCGCTCAGAGGTCTCTCAGGTGATAGCTCAAACACTTTAAACGACCCTCCCCGGAAGTCGACAGACTCTAAAATGGTCCCGATGACAATTCCTTGGCTCAGTCCCTTTTAAGCTGCCTCGCGTCGCCATAGTCCTCAGGTTGTAATATTCGATTGACTTGATGACTATACTTTGACTTTTGGCTTGTCCAAGCCTCAGTCAAAGTGGGGGCTATGTAGATACCTCGTTGCACTTTCCGCCAACCACCCACTGATGATTGGGCCGCATGTTTGATTACGCGGAATGATTTATGATAATCCATAAGTTCGTCGATAAAGGGATAGCTCAAACACTTGAGTCAACCCCTTGGTTGTCATCTACGCACCGATACGGTCGTTTTGACAGTAATTAGAATTCATTTGAAGTGCGGGTCGGAATGTTCCGGAATGTTCTAGAATACTCTAGATATTTATTCCAAAGTCAAAATCATATCTTTTAGTAATATTTACTGAAATATTGTGGTTAACGGAATAAGGAAGTCCATATCTACCCTAATTCCTTAATTAAACTGCGGAAATCTTTCTTGCGGAGGAGGAAACCACTGGAGAAAGGACGCAGCACCTGCTGCGCCTCTTTGAAGGATCGCAGTAGCTGCTACGCCTCTTCTCTAGGCCTGTTTTTGCAATTTCCAGAATATTCTCGAGATTTATTTCTAAATCCGTGTCATTCCTAAACTCTTCACATACTTTAGTATAAATAGATGCCTCCGACCTTCATATTTTTTACGCGAGTGTTCGCCCTTATCTTCTCCCTTTGCATTCTAAGTCCTTGTTCTTACTAACGACGCCTACGTGCTTGATCAATCGACCACGTAAGCTCGGATCCTTCCGAGTACCAGTCACGTTGCCTAGACCGACCAATTTGACCAACTCCACGTAATCAACCTAATTAATCTACTAAATCCTCCTACGAGGGAACTTTCCACGCATATTCGAGTCGAGCAATCACTAAACGTCAACTTAGTCAATCTCGTTTCGTCAAACATGTAAGTCTGAGGGTGTAAATCCTATTTTCTTTTGTATTTATTTTGAATCATTATTGTAAAATCCATGTCAAAAATATGTTCAAAGACGACCTTTTAATCAAACCCTTTGAAGTTATTTTATGAAACAGCACTTGAACGACTAGGAGAAGAAACGCAGCAGCAGCTGCGGCCTCTTGGAAGGATCGCAGCATTTGTTGCGCCTCTTCCAGAGGCTGCCTCTGCTCCTGCTCTTCTTCTTCTTCCTCGGTCCTCTGTTTGTTTCGTTCTTTTATTTCTTTTCTTTTTTCTTTTATATTTTCTCAATTCTTTTCACCTTTAGCGTGTAAATCCTATTTTCACAACTCCTTTCAATTTTCATGCAATAAATTCGTCTTGAATCCCAATCAATTCATGTTTGCGGGTTTTTGCCGTTTTAATTCAACTCGGTTTCAGAGGTTCGATTCTTCTATATTGAGGCTCTGAGATTTGTTTTTGATACATATTTCAGGTTTTCATCTGTTTAAATCCTTGTTTTAACCTAGAGTTTCGAGTTTCATAAACCCGACATCGTGTGTAATAAATCCGTTTTGTACCCTTTTATTCATATTTTCTTTCGTTTATGGCGATATTAGGATGCATATAATCTGTAAATCACTTCTACATGAGTTGTAGGTCAATAATCAATCCTTAAATTAACCGACGAATGCTAACAAACCACGATTCTGACTTCACAGTCCGAACCCAGCTCCAGAACAGACGCAACTGGTACTGCGCCTCTTCCAGAGGGCGCAGCAGATGCTGCGCCTGTTCCAAGGTTTGTTTCTGCTTCTGGACTCGTTTCGTTTTGACGTAGATTCTTAGTTACGTTTTAACCGACTAATATCCATATTATCACTTTTAATGAGACCTTAGTTTTCATATTTTAATTTCTAAATTATTTTATTTTCTCTTTTAAAACCTGTCTTGAATGTACTTTTAACATGGATTAATTTAAAGATGTAATTATTGTAATTTCATTGTATTATTGTAATTATCACTTATTTGTTATTCGTTTGTATGCTGTCACATGTAAATGAATCTAAATTCTAACTTCGACCTATTTGTTTGTTAAAGCTACTTGTTAACCGACATAGAATTAATTCACATGCTAGGATTAAAAACTTTGTTTGTTGCATTGCATCCATATACAATCGACGGCATATCAAATGCGAACGATTTCCCTAATCATTAGTAGAGGCCGCTATCGAGGCGGGCGGGACTAGGTGTTCTAATAAAAGAGCTTCCTAATACGTACCCTCACCCCTTACCCCAGTTATCTCTGGACATCCATGTCCATTGGCATCTCGAGAGTCATTCTAGACATAGAATGCTAAGGGTAACGACTTCTTAGTGTCTATGCCATTACTTTGTGTCTTGAAATGACACGGGGTATTCGAACGGTTTCCAATTTTCCGCAATAAATTGGTGACGACTCCACAAATGCAAACTCTTCAACCTTTCACCGGTTTCAGTGCCTCACATATCGGTAACGGTCCATGACGTGCTTTGGCAAACCAAAGTTCCGTGAATGTAGTGCCGCCGCCTTAACCAACACAACCCGCGGGTGCACGCGGCGCGGCTGGCATGGTCCACAACGCTCTAAGGATAATTCTGGTCAACCAGCTATTCCTGAGCAGTCTGACAATGTTCCTTGTTCTCAGTGTGGTAAATCTAATCACAAAATTGAAGATTGTTTTCAGCTTCAAACTTGCTTATTTTGTGAGATTAAGGGTCATATCATTGATCATTGTTACAAATTTAAAGCCTGAAAAGCTAAGCAAGCTAAGAAAGCTGCTAATTCTGTTGACAGCATCAAACCAACATCTCAGAAAACTGCAAATAATGCAGAAATTTTTCCAAATCAGGATGCAGAATATGTTCCTATAACTCAGAATGGTCCTCAATACATAAATCCATTTTATCCTACTTTTTTTTGGATATACTCCATCTGTGGTATCTCTGCAATATCCTCAGAATGCTTCTATATCTGCTGCAAATCACCAACCTTCACAAGTTTCACCAGATCTTGTGCAGGGTATTGTAGATTCAGTTTTGAACAAAGTTCTTCAAACTTTACCTGAGAAATCTGCTTCTCATTCTTCTGATCAGAGTTCAGAGTCTTTTAGCCACTTTGCAGGTAAAACCTCTTCTTTTTTTCTTGTCAATTATGGTTTTTCTACATACAAAGATTGGGTTATAAACTAATCTCTACATCAAACTTGTTTATCCCTTTTTTTAGGGTTATTTCATGTGAATAATCCATCATATGCCACCTCTTCTCATATTAATCTATCCTAGTGTTTAACTGAGAATAATCTTATCTTTGACGTCATTTAACTTGTAATAGACTAATGGAAGGGTTACCTAGAGATCCGGTATATGGGTCAATGAAAATCCTAAATTAATTTCCCCCAAATTGATTTCTTCTTTCAAGTGTGGAACGAATTGATCAACAAATTGAGGTCCCTAATTGATCAACAAATTGATCAGAGAACCGGTCTCTCCGATTCCCCGAATTTATCAGTAACAAAATACGAAATTTGGGAACTACTCATTATGTTTAGTGATAAAATCTTTATTGTTGAAAAACATGAATTATGGTACTTTTAGTGATCCAGATGTGTCTGTAGAAGTAGAACATTCCCTTCAATAAAGTAAAAAAATCTGACTGGGTTTCAAAGGTTATAAGCTTGCTTGGTTTCACATGCCTCCATGTCAACTTCCTCTCCCCGCTTCTAATTCTTATGCGAGCTTTATAATTTAGTTAGAATAAAACTACCTGGAAACTACTCATTATGTTTAGTGGTATATTAGAGGAGTATTATAAAATGGTGGTATTTTATGATTAATCTGGAAAATCTAACGACTGCAAACATGGTTTTTTTATTTTTATTTTTATAATTAATGTATGTTGTGTTTTGTAGAGAAAGGAAGAATAATTTTGGAAGATAAAAAGAAGAAAGGAGTTATAAACTAAAGAGAATGAAAGAAGAAAATAAAATAAAGAAGAAATGAAGAAATAAGAGAGAATGATGAAATGAAGAAGATGAAGAAATTAATAGAATAAATGAAGAAAACCAGGAAAATTAGAAGAAACTATGGGACCCATAAGGTGACTTGTTTAGAAACCTGTAATATCAGGTCAAAAATGAGGTTGGTCTATTACAAGTTTAATGATGTCAAAGATGAGATTATTCTCAGTTAAACACTAGGATAGATTAATATGAGAAGAGGGGGCATATGATGGATTATTCCCATGAAATAACCCATTTTTTAATGATACTTGCTTGTTTCAGGACCCTTCAAGTAAGACTACAGTTGCTCTTGGTAAAAGATATGGAGATTTATACACAATAAGAGTTTCTGTAAATAACAGACATTGTAATAATTCTAGTTAGTATTCTGTTAATGCTGTCAAACAAATTAGTTCAGCTCTCTTTCATTCGAGGCTTGGGCATTCTTCTCTTGAAAAATTGAAACATATAGATCATGTTGTAATGAATGGTGTTAATCAAATGTTCTGTGAAATATGTGTTTTTGCAAAGCATCACTCTTTTCCTTTTTCTAGAAGTCTTTCCCATGCCATTCAACGTTTTGATCTTGTGCACATGTGAAGAGTCTATCCAAGGCAAAATACTTAAGAGGGGGGTGGGGGGGTGAATTGAGTATTTAAAAACTTTTGCCCACTTTTATTTTTGTATCTATATAATCAATTACTTAAAGTTTATTGATTAAACTTTAACTAATCAACTAATCAAGAGTAAAATGAGAAATAACGAAATGGAAAACTGAAAGAAAAGAGACACGTGAGTTTTGAAGTGGTTCAGCCTCACAAGTCGAAGCCTACGTCCACTATTCTCGATTAATAATTTTAGTACCTTTCTCAGGATTACAAAATTATCAACCCACTCGTACAGTTAACTCTAACTGTAACTCACTCGAATATTTCTACTCGAAAATCACTAACTTAAGTTACTAAGAAAGTATTTGATGCTCTTCTACGTGTTCACACAATTGAACGAATAAGAAGCAATGTAAATACTATTATCTTGTAACGTAATTTTAAGAACAACGAGTATTTTGAAAGCACGACTTTTCGCAAAGATTTAATCACAAAACAATAAATTTACTTGTATGAAAATTACGCTTAAAATTGTTTTGCAGAGGATTGTTATATTTCGAAAAGTTGTTTGAAGTATGAAATGTCACACGTATTTATAGTAGAGATGGAAGCGTAGGATTTCGTTCGAAAACTCTAGCCATGCCGCGAGATATTGATTCTTTCGCAAGAAATGAATCTATCTCCTAAATAAAATAATTCATAAGATATCATAAATTAATCAAGAAGATAAGATCATCTTTCCATAATTTAATCTAAAGAATATTTTATTTAGTAAACAAATATATCTAATATTCCAAGATAATAAATATCTTATCAAAATATTATCTAGAAATATAGAAAAGATTGTTTACTTGCACTAGAGGATACGCAAACCTAATTGGAATGAGCCACGGCCAAAGACCACGACACAAACCCTAGGTCACGATTCACTAGGCCGGCGAGTCCAATGGTGGATTAGGGTTTAACCTATTTTTCGTTTAGCAAACCCTAGGAGGCATGACGACTTCACAAGTTGTTTTACCAACCAATAGGGAAATGTAAACTATCCACTAAATAACTCGAATTTCATCTCTATTACACACACATGTGAATTTGAAATATATTTAAAAGATTTTTATCCTTGAAAAATGATTTTAAAAACATTTAAAATCGTGCTTTTAAATACTACTCAATGGTATAGCCAAACGAGCCATAACACTAAGCTTGTCAAGTAAAAGTTCGTAGACGTAATAACTAGAACTTTTACTCTTCAAC
>JAGPOY010002347.1:21099-36099 GCA_018983105.1 Silene uniflora | reverse complement strand
AATAATATGTAAAAGAGATGTAAGAAGGTGTGTAAGAATGTGTGTAATGAGTCGTCTAACACCTCCTATTTATAGTAGAATAGGGGGTGTAACGTAAATGTGAATTGAAGACCACAACCGACCTAGAATATGCTCGTCCCGATCGGGTCCATGTGATCCCGATCGGGGTCGTGGCTTTCCGGGTATTTTTGTGTTAATTGTGTGATTAATTCCAATGGTATCCAATGCTCATGTTAAATGACCTCTTAATCACCCGGTTGAATAGTCTTTAATCCTTGCTTATCTCCTTATATGGTATGCTTCTCCTCTTAACATCCCTTTGACAATATGTAATATAGATTTGACTTCACTTTTGTAAAATGTGAATTAGTTGGTCCATCCATAATACTAATGTCATTGCTCCATTACTTGACCAATTCATTGCTTGCTTGACTTTAATGTTGGGCTTGACTTCTCCAATTAACACTTGCATGTAAATTGATCCATCATTTGCCCCTTAAATCCACTTAAACTCTCCAAGCAAGTCCACACTTCATGCTCCACTTAGCTTTGCATTTCTAATGTAGCCTTTTAGCTCAATTTGTAGTCATTTTAGCCCATTTTGCTAAGTTCACCTACAAAACATGTCAAAACACAAAATACACTAGACAAGCAAATATTAACTCAAAACACTAAGATAAGTGCATAATACAATGTAAAATAGAGCTAATATTAGGGGGTTAAAGTATACAAATTATGAACTTATCACCTATAGGACACGTTTGAGAGATGTGACGTTGAGAATACAGTCATATTTATGCCGAATACGACTAAACGGTTAGTCGGAGTAATTGACTAATTTATTAATCAATGCGATGTTGAGATATTTATTTAATACAGATTGAATAAAATTGGCCAAGACGGATTAAACTGTTAATTCCTAAATTAAATATAAACGGTTATATTTAATTAATGTATAATATGGGAGCTTAGACGAATTACATGATTAATTCGTAAATTAATATAATTCGTTTAATTAAGCTAATTATACAATATCGTCATTTTATTGTCAGACTATTATTAATGTATCGACTGCAATATGTAGCTAGTTGACACATTAATATCTGATATCATGTTGACGATTTATAATTAAAACCCGTCATTAATCATTTTAGCAAAATGGGTCGAGCGACTAATTAGAAATGAGAAGAGAGTGGAAAGCCCACTCCCTTCCATTTCACTCGGCAGTAGCATACAAAAGGAGAGGGACTCTCTCCTTTTGACCTAATCATTCATTTGACAAGAAATTAGGGTTTTGAGAAAATAGTTCTCTCATTTCCTTCGATCTCACATCGCGAAAAACTCACAATAGTTCTCCCTATATTGCAAGGCAATCGGAGAACATTTCTAGCACACGCGGCATCGTCTCAATCGGTTTTGGGTGCAACAATTAGGAGGAAACCTAGGTTGGTTTCTGATCTTAGGCCATTTGCACGGACCAAAGGTTATTTCTCATCTCTTGAATTTCGATTTATTGTATTTCATTTTATGACGCGATATTCACATGTAAAATTTCGTTATAGTCCTAAATTTTAAGGGTGAATATACGGATATTCCCCTCAAGTTCAACTGGCATTAAGGGGTTTACTCCATAGACCACTTCAAAAGGACTTTGGCCAGTTGCTGAAGAGGGTGCCTTGTTGAATGCAAACTCGGTTGTGGCTAACTTCAGATCCCAATCTCTCAGTGATTTACTGACAATGCACCTAAGAATTCTTCCAAGGGTCTTGTTAGTCACTTCTGTTTGCCCATCAGTTTGAGGATGGTGAGCAGTGATGAAAAGCAATTTTGTTTTCAGAAGCCTCCATAGTGTCTTCCAGAAGTAGCTTACAAACTTGGTGTCTCTGTCAGAAACCATGGTTTTAGGAACCCCATGGAGTCTGACTATCTCTTTCAGATAAAGCTCAGCTACACCAGCTGCATCTTCTGTTTTCTAATAGGCCACAAAGTGTGCCATCTTGCTAAACCTATCTACTACCACCATTATAGAGTCTTTTCCCCTCTGAGTCCTTGGTAGAGCCACAATGAAATCAAGACTGATGTCTTCCCAAGGCCTTGTAGGTCCTGGTAATGGTGTGTAGGCTCCCTTCTGAAATGAGCTTTTGGCTCTTTGACAAACTGAGCACCTCCTTAAAATTATTTGAACATCTCCCATCATTCTTGGCCAATAAAACTGGTCCTGCAATATTGCTAGAGTTTTCTGCACACCAAAATGACCTCCCATTCCTCCTGAGTGAACTTCTTTGATCAACAATTCTCTGTATGATCCTCTAGGGACACAGAGTTTGTTTCCCTTAAACAGGAATCCATTCTGCAACAGGTATTTCAGTCCTGGTTTTGATTTCCCTTCCTTCAGCAGGATCCATTCCTCAGAAAAATCAGGATCCTCTTGATACAGTTCCTTCATAAATTCAAATCCCAGAACCTTACTTTCCATGACAGTCAGCATGGAATGCCTCCTTGATAATGCATCAGCAACAACATTAAGTTTCCCTTCCTTGTACTTATTGGAGAAGGTAAATGACTGCAAGTATTCAACCCACTTGGCATGTCTGTGATTCAGTTTATGCTGACTGCTGATGAATTTCAGAGCTTCATGATCTGAGTGCAGAACAAATGGTTTTGGTTTGAGATAGTGACTCCAATGCATCACAGACCTCACTATAGCATAGAACTCCTTGTCATAAGTAGAATATTTCAGTTTGGCTCCATTCAATTTCTCACTGAAATAAGCTACAGGTTTCTGTTCCTGAATTAGAACAGCTCCAATTCCTACCCCACTTGCATCACACTCAATTTCAAACAGCTTCTCAAAGTCTGGTAGTTTCAGAATTGGAGTCTCACACATGAGCTTCTTAATCCTTTCAAAAGACTGTTGAGCTTCTTTGGTCCACTGAAAATCCCCTTTTCTCATGCACTCAGTGATAGGTGATACAACAGTGCTGAAATTTCTGATAAATCTTCTGTAGAAGGATGCCAAACCATGGAAACCTCTTACTTCAGTGATGGTTTTTGGGGTTGGCCATGTCTGCATTGCTTCTATCTTTTCTTGGTCAACTGAAATCCCTCTCCCAGACACAATATAGCCAAGGAAAGCCACCTCCTTAACCATAAAAGTGCACTTCTCAATCTTGCCATACAGTTTCTGTTCCTTGAGTATTTTAAAGACTGGCTCAAGGTGATTCAGATGTTCAGCTGAACTGTTGCTGTATATCAGTATGTCATCAAAATAGACTACATCAAACTTCCCCAAACAAGGTCTCAACACTTCAGTCATCAATCTCATGAAGGTGCTGGGTGCATTGCACAGGCCAAAAGGCATGACCAACCATTCATACAGACCATGTTTTGTCTTGAATACTGTTTTCCACTCATCACCCTGCCTAATCCTGACCTGGTGATAGCCCTGTCTAAGATCAATCTTTGAAAATACAGTGGCTCCACTCAGCTCATCTAACATGTCATCCAATCTAGGGATTGGAAATCTATACTTGACAGTGATGTTGTTAATGGCTCTACTGTCAGTACACATCCTCCAAGTCCCATCTTTCTTAGGTACCAACAAAGCAGGTACTGCACAAGGGCTGAGAGACTCCCTCACAAACCCTTTACTCATCAATTCCTCAATCTGTTTCTGCAATTCCTTGGTTGCAGTGGGATCACATCTGTATGCAGGCCTGTTAGGCAACACAGAGCCTGGTACTAGATCAATGTGATGTTCAATGCCTCTCAGAGGTGGCAATCCACTAGGCAGCTCATCTGGAAACACTTCCTGATATTTCTGAATCAAAGGAACTACTTCTGCTGGCACCCCATTGCCCTTCCCTTCTTTAAATTCCCTTGACAGCAGCATTAGGATTGGTTGTTCATGCTTAATCTCTTTAATCATGGATGCCTCAGATAAGAATAGCACCCCATTGATATCCTCAGGCATGTTAGGACTGCCATATCCTTTCTTGTTTGGTGGTAAGGGAGTCAAGGTGACTTTCTTACCCAAATGCTTAAAACTGTATATGTTATCCCTTCCCAGGTGTGTACCATTCCTGTCAAACTCCCATGGCCTGCCTAGGAGCAAGTGACAGGCATCCATAGGGACCACATCACACACTACCTCATCCTTGTACATTTTCCCAATGGAAAAATTTACAGTGCATTGCTTATCAGCCTTCACCTCTGAGCCCTGATTCAACCATCTCAGCTTATATGGGTTTGGGTGATCAGTTGTTGGCAGGCTCAGTTTGTTGACCATGGTGATGGAAGCCACATTGGTACAGCTACCACCATCAATGATCAGGTTACACACTCTATCCCTGATAGTGCACCTACTCCTGAATATCAAGGACCTTTGGTCAGGTTCTAAAGGGGCTTGTTGAGAGTGCATGACTCTCCACAAAACCAAGCTGTGACCAGTATCAGGTGGGGCAACAACCATCTCATCATTGGCTTCCTCTTCAGGTTCTATTTCCTCCAATACCAGTGACTCATCTTCTTCATTCTCAATGAGACCTTCCCTTTCCCACTCTTCAATCTCCATTAAGGTAAGGGTCCTGTTGGAAGGACAGTCCTTCCTATAATGCCCAAAACCCTGGCACTGAAAGCATCTAATCTTTTCCCTTCCCACAGGTGGGTTGATTTTTGTGTTCGTGGGTGCTTTTCCCTTATCTGTAGTGGGTTGGGTGTTTGTTTTGACTGGCTCAGTAACTTTTACCCCTGAATAAGGTCTGAAAGTGGGTTTGGGTTTGGTTATAACAGTTCTGGTCTTTCCCATCTTCTCAACTCTAAGGGCCAGATTCACCACATCATCATATGACCATAGTGGTTGCATTCTAACCCTCCCTGCAATCCCCTTATCTAACCCTTCCAAGAACCTAGCAATCCTTTGCTCAGGTTTCTCATTGATTTCACACTGAAGGGTAAGCTGTTCAAAATCCCTCAAATAGGATTCCACAGGTCTTTCTCCTTGTCTCAGGTTTGACAGTTTAATAAAAATATCCTGAGTGTAATCCTTAGTGACAAATTTATCCAGTAATTTCTTTTTTAGTTTAGACCAACTCCTCACAGGCTCCTTCCCTTCTCTGATTCTTTGGTGTTTCATGTTATCAAACCATAATGATGCATAGCCTTTCATTTTCAAAACAGCAACTTTAAAAGACTTAACATCATTGTATCCCTTATACTCAAACACCTTTTCAATGTCTCTAATCCATTCTAACAAATCCTCTGGATTAAGACTACCAGTAAAGTCAGGGATTTCTACCTTGAGATGTTTGTCTGAATCATCAGGAAATCCTCCATTACTTCTGTCTGAATCAGACTCCTCCTCCTCCTGATGGTGTCTGAATGGGGCTCTTCCTGCATGCATGGCAAAGCCTCGAGCCCTGCCTCTACCTCTGCCTGGATCCCTTACCCTTGGATCAGGGTTTGGAAACCTCTCCATAACAGCATGAACAACATCTAACAAAGTATTGACATTTCCTGCTAGACCATCAATCCTGGCTTCAATGCCAGTCAGCCTCTCTTCACTCATGGGTTGTTTTTGTATTTTTAAATGTAGTTGGGATAAAGATTGAATTTTTCCTCACCACAGGACTAACACAAGATGGAATTGTGTTAAACCTGGCTCTGATACCAAACTGCAGTGTAAACAACAGGCCTAGGTCAAAAATTGAAATTCTGACAGGATTGAAGAACTCTGACAAACAGACAATACAATATTCACTCAGACAATTATTAAAAATAGCAAACGATTTTTAAAATTCATGAAAATTGGTGACAAATTAGTTTAATGAGTTTACTAATACTGTTCCAAATTTCAGAATTTTTCAAGGTGTTTAAGTATTTTTAACAAATCACTGAACCTCAACTAGCCTATCCTGAACTGATATTCAGACAGACTCTCTGATGCAACTTTTGGGACTCGAATGAAACAGTGACTGAGGGATATAATTATCAAGTTAAAAACCACAGCAAGCACAGGTAATTAACTCAACAATTTGGCCTTTGAATGGTTTAATCACAGCAAGCACAGAAATAAACCAAGCTAAGACAGACAATGAGCTCAATTCAGACCACAGTAAGCACAAGAATGAAATGAGACTCACCAACAGGTACTTAATCAACACTAATGAGTGTCACTAAGCCTGACTTGACTCTTAACACAGTAAGAATAAAGATTTGCAAATGTTTGAGAGAAATCTCAGGTTTTTAAATTAATCAAAGTCTGCCTGAAACTGACAGTGGCTTGGTCCTTATATAGGCTAGCTTTTAGGGTTACAAATGCATAAGGTAAACTGAAATATTACATCCAAGGGCCAGGATCATAGCTTAGGAATTACAACAACTTAAATGGGTATTTTACAGTGGTTAAAATGGTAAAAGCAAAGTGAAAACTGAAGTAGAAAACAAAAGGAGCAGCTGTGATGTTGACATCTTCTGACTTCTTCTTTGGCTGAGTATGGAAAAGGTGTGAGGCTTTTCTGCGTGGTTCTCTATGCTCTAGGTGCTACCTGATGAATGTGGAAGCAATGCCAAGAGTTGTTGGTTCTGCTTTCCTCAATTGCTTGGCCAAAAAAGGAAATAAAGTAACAATGTCACATGCTGCTTTCTTGCTTCAGTTTTTGTGAAATCTTGTGGTCTGCATTGCTTGGCTAAGGGTGGCTCCTTGGATTTGTTTTGTGGCTCAATGAAATAGGCTACCATCTAGCCATGGTGGCTGCTGGAGGTTGGCTTTGGTTGGCTCGAAGTGGCTTGCTGAAAGTGGACTGATATCTGCTGTGGCTTTGTCATTGTTGCTGATATTCTGGATGTGGCTTGTCTTGGCTCGGTCATGGCTTGGCCTGGCCTGGTCAGAGTGTGGCTTGGCCTGGCTTCCTTGACTTAAGCTACTAGCAGAAATGGCAAAGCCCTGGCTAATAGCTCCTGCTGCAGTCTTACCTAAGATCATTCACCCGTTTCAAGGTGCCTTTACACCTAATCACTTCATTCAAGATAACATCCTCTTAGCGCACGAGATTTTCAACTCATTTAAACGTAAAAAGGGCAAAAGAGGTTGGATTGCAATTAAACTTGATATGGAGAAAGCGTACGACCGACTAGAATGGAACTTTATTGAGGAAAATTTTAAGCAAATGAGTTTTAATGCTAAGTGGATTTCTTGGATTATGGAGTGTATAAAAACGACGTCTTTTTCTGTGTTATTAAATGGAACACCAGGAGATGTCTTTAGACCCACTCGAGGTATTCGACAGGGAGACCCGCTTTCGCCGTACATATTTATTATGTGCGCCGAAATTTTAGCGAGATCGCTACAAAAAAAATAGTGATCTTAGTTCTAGTGATAATGGTATTAGAATTGGAGTTGGAGTGGAGAAAACTCAATTTCTTACTTTTGCGGATGACACTATCATTTTCGCAAAAGCCTCTAATCAGAGTTGTAGAACTATTAAGTCTATATTAGATAAATTTTGCACGATATCAGGACAGTTTATTAACTTTGACAAATCTACTTTTCAGTGCACTAGAAATATTGATCGCTCTCTTCGTGAATCTTTTAGGGGTATTCTTCGTATGAACGAAGAAGCTCATTTAGGTAAGTATTTAGGATGTCCTATAATTGACAGCAGAGTGACTAAAAATACCTTTGAAAGTATTATTCAATCTTCTTGCACTCAGTTATCGAAATGGAAAGCGAATTCATTATCGCAAGCAGGTAGGTTAGTTTTGGTAAATGCTAATTTAGTCGCGAAAGGAACTTTTCAAATCCAAAGCTTCCTTCTTCCTTCATCAATCCATAATAGATTAGATAAGATTAATCGAGATTTTCTCTGGAATAAGAATCCTTCTCAGCGCTCCCTAATTTGATTGGTTGGCATAAAGTTTGTTTACCGAAAATGGTTGGTGGACTGGGGATAAAACCTTCTGAAGCAGCTAATAAAGCTCTTAAAATGAAACTTTTATGCATATGGAAAATTCTTATGAATAAGGAAAGCATATGGGTTAAAGTGATTACTAAAAAATACCTGAAAAATTGTTCACTCTTTGATCATAAGCCTAATTCAGTCTCTTCCTGGCAATGGCATAAACTTATGAGTCTTCAGTCTGTATTTAGAAAAGGTTTGAGATGGCAGGTAGGGAATGTTAGCAATATCAAATTTTGGAATGATAATTGGGTTTTTTCATACCCAATTACCAGCAATATTGGTGATGATAGTACCCGTGATCTTAAGCTTTTGGTTAAAGATCTTATAACCTCTAATAAATAATGGGATGTCTGTAAGTTATCCACTTTAGCGAACAACGATATTCTTAATCAGATTACTAACATTCCATTGCCACATAATGATATTCCGGATACCCTCCTTTGGGGGTTGTCCGTAGATGGAAAATTTTCTACCAAAACAGCAACATGTTTAGCACAAGGTTTGTTTGATCAAAGTCTTGAAAAATGTGAATTTTACTGGATTTGGAAATTGAATATTCCTCCAAAGTTAAAATTTTTCCTTTGGAAAGCTTGTGTTGATGGTCTCCCAACAAAAGGGAGGCTTCTTAAAAGTCACAGTAATGTACCACCTAATTGTGTTTTGTATAACCATCATATGGAAAATAAAGATCATTTCTTTTATGAATGTCTCTTAATTGGTTCGGTTATCCAAGACATGAATATTATTAGCTTTAACAATTTTTTTTTCAAATTATGATAATATTAGAAGTCAAAGTTTTCTTATGAAACTCAATTATCTAAAAGACTTAATTCCAAGAGATGATTTCATTAAAATTATTTTTATTTGGTGGAATGCATGGTTTTATAGAAATGACATTATCTTTAACAATGCTCATATCAATATGAGCAAAATTATTATGTTATGTAATAATAGCATTAAGAACTGGAATGAGACTAGACATAAGGATCTAAACAACCCCGAAAAATAAAAGTCAACTAGAATCAACTCTAATAAAAAAGAAATCTGCTGGGAGAAACCTAGAAACGGTTTCCTAAAGCTAAATTTTGACGGTTCGAGAATATAAGGCAATAAAGCTGCTGTAGGATATTGTATAAGAGATCATAGTGGTAAAATCGTTTTGTTAGGAGCAAAAAAGTGTGGAACTAATAGTATTCTTGTTGTGGAAGCCCTCGCTTTAAAAGAAGGTATTTTAACCGCTAAAGACTTAGGAATCTCAAAGTTAATTGTGGAAGGTGATAATTTATGTGTTATTAACTCACTCCGTAGTACTTGGCAAATTCCGTGAGAAATCTCTAGTATTATCAAGGATGTGAAATTAGACGTTCATTTACTCGATAAAGTGATAATTAAACATTGTTTTCGTGAAGCCAACAAGATTGCTGACTTCATGGCTTCTATTGGACATTCGTGTCCAACTCTTTCGAGGTGGTATGAAAGTCGGTGGCTTCAATTTACGTCACTCATTCGAAAGGATGAGATAGGTTGGTCCTAACCTAGAGGATCAACCTAATTTTCTTACCTTATAAAAAAAAAAAAAAAATTAACCTACAATAGTGAAAAGGTAGACGTTGGGGTTAAATGGCGGTGAATGAGGTGATAGTTAGGGGAGAAGTCGCACTCTCTTCCCCTTGACATTCTACCGTCTATCAATCTCTATCCTTCCTTCATCCTTCACTTTTCCCATTTTACCCTCTCCTCCCTCTCTATTACTCCGTATTATTCTTCTTCTTATCTGTCATTTTACCCGTTACATATTTTATTACACCCTTCCCTATATCTCTCTCCTATAAATTAATCTCATTTCTCTCACTTGTTCTCTTCATTCTTCAAACACAATATTAATCACTCAAATGCTCCTCTACACATGTGATTATTATTAAGGTACCTTAATCATCATTTCTCATTTTTATGTTTTGTATAAACAGAAACAAGCAATTTTTAAGTTACTTATTTTGTTCAATGTGCATAAACCCATTTCATTATTTTGCCCAATGATTATGTTTTTTGTATGTTTTTAGTTTATATAGATAGATCTTATGCTTATTTGATCTAGGTATTCACTATATTAGTGTAAAACCGCATTACAGATGACTAATTGGTCTTCTATTTTATTGTGTTTGTTTTTATCTCTGAATTTATGTTACATTGGATCTATGTCAGACTGTATGTTACTGTTTGTTTAAATTGCTAGTGAAAGATGATGAAATTTCTGATTTTTGTTGATTATAATGGCATTTGCAGACTGCAGAATTTCTATTTTGAGAAAATTGTAGATAGTATTTATTCCTCTATTTGTAAAGATGCCTGGAGTAGTTGTGGAAGGAGTGATTGAAGATGGGTCAGAAGTGAATGCAACACTTAGTAAAGAAAATTCAGTTCAAAATGCGAGGTCCCCGAAAAGTACATTAAGCCCTCATAGTCCTAGGAGTGTTCAAGAGGAAGATGTGTCTTTAAATGAGGCATTAGACACCTCAATTGAGCAACTTTATGATAATGTATATGAGATGCAAAGTTCAGATCAGTCGCCCTCGAGGCGTAGTTATTTGTCTGATGATAATGAGTCTCGAATTGATTCTGAGTTGAGGCATCTTGTGGGTGGAGAAATGAGGGAGGTGGAGATTATGGAAGAGGAAGTTGCCGAGGAGGAAGAAAAAGATGGGGGTGCCCTTAATGCTTCTCCTGCTGAAAATTCTTGTAGTAAGACCCGATCCACAAGTAACCAATCCGGGTCATCAGGGAAATCTAAAAAGGTGCCTGATTTAGAGAAGGTCAGTCCTGACAAGGGTAAGAATGGCAAAATTACGAGGAAGAAGGCGAGCCTACCAAAGAAGCTGAGGAACATCCCGCTTGCAGGGTCCGACTTAGCCTTGGATAATCCTGACCTTGGCCCGTTCTTGCTCAAGCAAGCTCGAGACTTGATTTCCTCAGGAGATAATCTCCATAAGGCACTTGATTTTGCAGTACGAGCTTCAAAATCATTCGAAATATGTGCTGATGGGAAGCCTAGTTTAGATTTGATCATGTCTCTACATGTTACAGCGGCGGTGTACTGTAGCCTTGATCGGTACAACGAGGCAGTACCAGTTCTTCAGCGCTCTATTGAACTTCCATCCACTGAGGATGGTGAAAGTTATGCCCTTGCTAAATTTGCAGGCAATATGCAACTTGGTGACACTTTTGCCATGCTTGGACAACTTGGAAATTCAATAGAGTGCTATACAAATGGTCTAATGATTCAAAGAGAAGTCCTAGGGGAAAAAGATATCCGTGTAGGTGAGACATGTAGGTATTTGGCCGAGGTTCATGTGCAAGCCATGCAATTTGATGAGGCTGAGAAGCTTTGTGAGATGGCCCTTGATATCCATAGAGAGAGTGGTTCACCCGGTTCTCTAGAAGAAGCAGCCGATAGAAGGCTTATGGGTCTCATCTGTGAAACAAAAGGCGATCATGAGAAGGCTCTTGAGCATCTAGTTTTAGCTAGTATGGCAATGGTAGCCAATGGCCAAGAAAAAGAGGTGGCTTCTGTTGATTGTAGCATTGGCGATTCATATTTATCTCTTTCCCGATATGATGAGGCTATTTTTGCCTATGAGAAAGCCCTGACAAATTTCAAGTCAGCGAAAGGAGAGAACCATCCAACCATAGCTTCTGTATTCGTTCGTCTTGCTGATTTGTATAATAAGACGGGGAAGCTTAGAGAGTCCATGTCATACTGTGAAAATGCTCTTCGAATTTACAGTAAGCCAGTTCCCGGCATCCCTCAGGAGGATATTGCTAGTGGATTCACTGATGTTTCTGCCATTTATGAGTCTATGAATGAGCTTGATCAAGCAATCAAGCTACTCCAAAAGGCTCTAAAAATTTACAATGATGCCCCTGGGCAGCAAAATACTATTGCGGGAATTGAAGCACAAATGGGGGTCATGTACTATGTTCTCGGAAACTACACAGAATCATACAATTCCTTCAAGAGTGCTGTTACCAAAATGCGTATTAGTGGAGATAAGAAATCTGCTTTCTTTGGTATAGTTCTTAACCAAATGGGACTCGCTTGTGTCCAACGATATGCCATTAACGAGGCTACTGACTTATTTGAAGAGGCTAGGGCTATTCTTGAGCAAGAATGTGGTCCATATCACCCTGATACACTTGGTGTTTACAGCAATCTTGCTGGTACATATGATGCAGTTGGCAGGTATCAATCTTTACCTGCTGTTCATTCTTGCAAGTTTTTTTTTGGTCGATTGGTCAGATGTTTGGATATTATCTTTATTAAACAAATTTTGGGTGCCAAATGTCACTCATGACGTAAGTCAGAACCCGTTTGCATCATACCACGCTACCCCCTTGTGTCTCCCTTTGTACCAAAAGAAAACGATTGTTGGTTAATATGGTCCTCCTTTACGGTTTAACAAGCTTTTAAAAGCTCACCCCGAAGCCTGACATCCGCTTGCACTACCTATCATAAATTTGTTAAGAAGATATCATCGTTGCATTATTGTTTTGAGCATATGATATTATGCAATCAGTCTCTGGAATTTGTTAAGAAGATATCATGTTGCATTATTGTTGGATCTTAATATTTTAATGCCACATTCATCGTGCTGGAATATGTTACAGGTTGGATGATGCCATAGAACTTTTGGAATACGTTGTCGGAATGAGAGAAGAGAAGCTGGGGACAGCAAATCCGGACGTGGATGACGAAAAGAGGAGGTTGGCTGAATTGCTCAAAGAAGCTGGCAGAGTTCGTAGCAGAAAAGCTAGATCTCTGGAGAACCTTTTCGATGGCAACTCTCAACGAGTAAACGGTGATCTTATCAAGGTATGAAGAAGATAATAGTTTCATGTATTACACAAGTATATGATTCAATCATAAGAAAAGCAAAAGCGAAATAGTAAAAGTTATTTAAATGATTGTAATTCTTGATGTGGGGCTCCAAAATAATGTACTTGGTGGATTTGGTTGTAATCTTGGTCCCCTATTATTCTTATTGGCTAAAGTGTATTACTTGATTCGGTTATACTTTGTAAAAATGTACTGGCTCTTTGTATCAGCAATCTCCGAGTATCGGCGTGTTAGTTTTGTTCCGAGTGAATCTCTTAAGGTCCTGAATTATTGTGAAAGGTGGTTCTGCTAGACGCGTTTTTCCTTTGTTTTAACACAAAATAAACTGTTTCCAAATATAATGTACATACAGTAATTTGTATGGGTGAGAAATGTTTGATTTGAGACTGACTGTAAGCAATAAATGAAAGAAAGGGGTGAAGCAGACAAAACTGATGGTAAGTTTAAGGAGTGAAATCTGGAGATCTTGTAATAAGAATGACAGGAGTAGTTTCAGTGTGAATTATTGTCCCTTTCATGCCTGTCTGTTTGACAATAGTTTGACAGTTGGAGAGATGGTGTGTGTGGGTATCTAGTTGCCTTCACTTAATACTGACTCTTTTATGACCTGTTTCAATGATTGGGATGCTTCTTCTTATTTGCTATTCTTGCCTTGTTGTCTACTAAAGTTTTGTTTTGAATACTCTTCTTTGATTTTGAAATGATGCCCAACTTTATTAAGTGAGATGGGCCAATAAGAGACACCTTAGGCTCTGTTTGGCAAAACTAACTGAAAAGGTAGCTGAAACCTGAAAAGGTAGCTGAAACCTGGAAAGGTAACTGATAAGGTAGCTGAAAAGTAGGAGCTGATAAGGCTATTGATTATATAAAAAACTAGTTTTTGAACACGTGCACTGCACGGGCTGTTATGAAAAATAGTATAGAAAGTTATTCTTTTAAATAATCTTCTATTGTAAATTAAAGATTAAGACAATGAGTGTGCAAAGTATAATTTCGATGAAAAAGGTGGACTGAATATAATCATTTCTATACGTCTCAATTAATGTTGTACTCCGTAGTATTTTTATACGTAGTTGCTCATTGTTTGTTCTCCTCTCAATTCTCCACCTTCACTCTTATTTCCTCTCTCAATTCTCCACCCTCACTCTCATTTCCTCTCCCACCTACTATCACTTGGACGTTTGGGAGTAGCGTTCGTCATCAAGACCCAGCAAACCTATTTGGGTGATATATTGAAGTGGCAAATCACCCCATACGTTTGTATATATGTGCACCCCTTAAGTTTTCATTTTAATAAAATAGCCCCATTAGTTTTCATTTCGGTGCAATTAATTCTTTGCCTTATTTTCATTGACAATATCTCTTAAAAAAAAAAATATGAAAACAATATTATTGGCAATTTTTAAATTTGGAGAAGTCATTTTTACCCTCTTCTTCAACATTCATCCTCATTTTATTTATCTTTTGTTGGATTTCATTAAATTATGAATTATTGAATTGATATGTACAAAAATTATTCCACCATAGAATATATATGATTGTAAGTCTAACCCAAAGTAAGTATTAAAATATCTTTAGTCACTTTAGAATTTGTGGCAACTTTTGATGAGATCAAAATAAAGGATAATTATTTGTTTTTATGAAGATCTTACGCATAATTTTGGGATGGATTGTTAATTGTAAGAGGGTTGTTCAAGCTCGAAATCGATCGAATGTTTTTTTTTCTCTCGGAATAATCCATCCAAAGAGGCATTACAGAGTTACAGCCATAAGACCATTGGCTATGGTGATTGGAATAGGGAAATGAACATAAGGGTAATTAAGACATTTTGTAAATAGAATTTATTGACAATAATATTTTCTTGTAAATTTATATTATGGGATATATTTATCAATTAAATTATGGATAGGAGTTGATTGCACATGGAAGAAAAGTAATGGGTTAATTTGCTACAATTCACATTTCGTCTTAAAGAAATGAATCTTATCTTCCTTATATTTTAATCCATGAAATAATTAATTTAAGTAAACTAGATAAAATAAAATCTTATCTTTACTTAATTTAATCATAAAGATAATTTGGTTAAGTAAACAAATCTATCTAATAATATTTCTAAGATAAAGAATTATCTTTGTAAAAATATTATAAGA